>CAJDSM010026956.1:0-11329 GCA_903981925.1 Ostrea lurida | reverse complement strand
AGCTGTTACATCTTTTTATGCCCCCGGAATCTTCGATTCGGGGGCATATAGTTTTTGGTCTGTCCGTTTGTCTGTTTGCAGAAACTTTAACATTGGCCATAACTTTTGAATGGCAAGTGATCAGATTTTTGTGTTCCTTATGACAAGCCTTTTCTGCTGATACCAACATTTTGACCTCCTGACCTTGAAGGTTGACCTACTTTTCAAAAACTTTAATATTGGCGATGACTTTTGAATGGCAAGTGATCAGATTTTTGTGTTCCTTATGACAAGCTCTTTCTACTGGTACCATAATTTTTGTCCTGACCTTGACCTTGAAGTTTGACTTACTTTTCAAAAACTTTAATATTGGCGATGACTTTTGAATGGCAAGTGATGGGACTTTCATATTACACATGTGTGTTCCTAATGACAAACCCTTTCGACTAACTTTTCACCAGACTTGGCCATCTATATTTGGTCCTAGACAAAACAAAACACTTATTAGATTTGTTACTGACTGTCTATGGAAATAGTTCAGGTTGTTCAAGTCCATAGAAGACTAGGTTTCGCCTTGCCTTCTTTCGACTTGAACAACCGGACATATTTCTGTAGACTAACAAACCCAAGTAAGTAGTAATGACATGAACTGGTATATCATAACTTCATTTGTACATGTACACTCTCTCAATTTACGGAATTGTTAATGATGTATACACGCATGAAGTCACATTTTTGCGACCGCATTGGTCCGTAGATATCGTGGAATTTTTCAGCTGATAGAGAGGAAATCATGTGACTTACATGCCTAATCATTGGAGCGAGCTCGTCGCGTCGCTTTGCTCGCTATAAAGCAATTTTCCTGGTTTTCTTTGTTTTTTGGATACTGATTAACCAAACCAAAATGCGTTAACCAAACCAAATGCGATAAAAATGCATCAGCTGATTTTTCTAATCATTGTTTTTGTAGGCTGTAATATCCGACACCGACTTCAACATCAATCAGTGTTTTCTTCCCAACGAAAACACCGTGTTCTCCATCTACATCACCGGCCTCATTCTGATTCTGTTGTTCTTGCTGTTACCAAGGAAACACCATCATGTGACTAGCTGTGTTGATTTATCTGATAAATCAAGCTAATCAGAATGCAGTGTGTTTTGACCGTGCAATGTGCTTCCAGTGTCTTTCCCGCCTACTACAAAGTATGGGTATATTTGTATATTTATGCAGTATGTAATACATGTATAAATGAAGGTATCCCTCATAACTAGTGCATTACTCCGATACAGAGTCCTATATAAATGTACGAAAAATGCTGCAGAAGATGAAATAATGACTCTATAGCTGTAACCTGCCTTTTCCATAAATCTGTTGATTAATACAGTAACTTTACGAAAGACTAATCATACACAGGTGGTTTACATGATCTGTTTGTGAAACACATTTCTCCAAAGTGTGGCCACGCTCAGTTGTTGCTGCATTCATTTGGAAAAATTTTCATTGATGAATTGCTTGCTGTATGCTAACCTTTCAATTCAGCTTGTATGAATTCTCTAATGTGTACACCAGGAGTTTAAAAAGTTATTGTCTAGTTATACCAAACTTAGTTTCAAACAACATTTCTAATTATAAAATTTGTAGAAAAGTAAAAGATATTAAATATGCTTATAGTTATGTCTCAGATACTTGCGATGTTTGCAAATCAAGAGAAGGAACAGAAAATGATCTCAAATGTCATTCCAAAAAATTAGATATAATGGATACTGATTTTAAAATCAATGGATTTTTGTTGGGTTTGAGTTCATTAGTTTAAACTGTTTGTGCCTGAAATAGCGGTATGTTGTTAGAGGTTACTATATGTCTCCTATGTTCTTTCAGAGATTGTCTGAGAAATGATAGTCAGATTGCCATTCTTTTTGTTTTTAACAAAATATTTAATTCGATATTATCCTTGATTGGTGTGGTTATGGAATGTATTTACTAAGTGGCCAGTTCAATTGTACAATTTTTTAATGGGCACCTTTTTTTCACCGAACACCTAAAATAAACCAATCTCTCACAAGAGGGCCGCGTTACGCAAGCTTCACTTACGTGTTTGGAGAGTAGCGTACAACTGCCTCTGGTGAGAGACTGCTAAAATAACACCAACCAAACACAATAAAGTAACACTGAGGTCAACGCAAGAACGATACTCTGATTTTTCATTCAAGAGGAGATGATCAACGTAGTGTAAAAATTACTCAATTATAGATGTGTTTGTTTAGATTTTAATATTATGATTATATATATATTATTTATATATATATCTATATAAGAATTTTATAAAGAATTTAAACAAAATACTATAAGATATGAATTTTAGTTTTATGATGTTCGGTTTGTAATTCAGAGTTATCGTCTCGAATGAACTCTTCTGTTTTTTATTCCATTGAACCTTTACAAAATAAAACAAGTGCTTAAAATCGTCAAAAAGTCCCTTTAATTGTTCAAAATATCTCAAATTTTTGTTTAATATTATAACTGAAGTGTTTGGTGGGCCATTTTCGGGTGTTCGGTGGTAAAAAGACTCGCCGATTTTTATCTATTAATTTTATATTATTTCAATACATCTTTTATTCAATGTGATGTCACTCTATACTCTTTGCCACCTATACAAGTACTTAAACAAAAGTGTAACAAAATAGTTCAGATTTCAGACTTATTCACCTATAAAGTACTTAGTATGTACTAATGGGAATCCACAGTTAATATATTAACAGCTAAAGTACTGGTAGACGAGGGACGACATAGTTTGTATGTAGCACTATTCAGGGTTAGGTTTATAATACTAAAAAGAAGACACTACTATTTTCTCCACTATACTTTACTAATGGTAAGGAACTAAGTACTATTTCTTCATTATAATGACAAAAGGAACTAAGTGCTATTTCTTCATTATAATGACAAAGGAACTAAGTACTATTTCTTTATTATAATGACAAAGGAACTAAGTACTATTTCTTTATTATAATCAGGAAGGAACTAAGTAATACTTTTCTTGACATATACTTTAATGTTCAAAGGACAAGCTTTCTTAAAGCCAATAATATGTTTGAATTTTTACTATGTTTTTATTCTTTTCCCCCTCGTACATACATCAACCTCAGTGTTAAAAATGTTATCATTAATTTGTGCTGCAAAGTACTTTCAGTGTAATTATCAGCGCATAACGCATTAAACTGTTCAGTCTAGAAATAAGTTTTTGATGTTGACAGTGTAGTACCGTTAGTTGAGATTCTAGGGGAGCTGGACTCATGATATTGTCACCAAGAAACAGAGATGTCTGGTTTTTAAATTTCTGTACATTGAGCAGTAGTATAGTAAAAAAAATAGTTTGTGAATAAAGAAATCAAAATATTATTACATTGTATAATCATCATCATTCTTGTTTTGTTTGTTTGTTTGTTTTTTTTATATTAAATTTTATATGTGATTTGCAATTTATTTCATACTGAATAAATCCAAAGTTGACTGTGTTGTATTGTTGATGATATTGTAGATAATAATACATATAGTACATAATTCAAATACACATGCATTACAGGTATGTTACACTTGAACACCGACTGCATGTAGTCATTTAAAGAAGGGTGTATGGTTTTGTTGTCATGGAGAATTTGACAGTTTCCAACATAGTACATACAAGAAAATTGACAGTTACCGTGTTCATCATTTTGACAATCATCACACAACGTACTCAAATGGTGTGAAGTACTGCTATCTGCGGTACACATCATTTATTCAATGTCTTAGGTATAAGCAATCTATTTTGCAATAGGTGAAGTATAAGCGATCTATTTTACAATATCTGACGTATATTAGCGATCTATTTTACAATATCTGACGTATAAACGATCTATTTAACAATATGATATCTGACGTATAAGCATCTATTTTACAATATCTGAAATATAAGCGATCTATTTTACAATATCTGACGTATAAGCGATCTATTTTACAATAGGTGAAGTATAAGTGATCTATTTTATAAAAGCTGACGTTTAAATCAATGTCTTCCTTCCTTTCTTTCTTTATAATAACTTTACTATCATACTAGATGATAATGTTATTCAGAGACGATATTGATTATTATATTGACTAGATGGAGTGCCAAATTGTCTTCACCAGTCTTGTTCCTTGAATGAAAAACACCCTCCATTCAATAGATTTTCTCATGGTTTGGTCCTTTAGTACATGTAGTACTACAGTGTATTTCCTGAAGGGTCTTATAGTTATAGAATCTCATGTTAATCTTAGAAGTGTTATCTGTAGGAAGAACGGACATGAATCTGCTCTGCTTCGTGTTGAATATTTCCCATTTTTCTGGTGGCCAAGTGGAAGTTACTGGTCCATTCATGATGCTGATGGGTTTGACTCCTTTCCCACTTTCTTTTGACTAGCGGTGGAAGGGGCATTAGTCCATGCTGAAGAAACTTGAGATCCAAGCTCCTCTCACTGCTGTCGCTTGTTTAAGATGTTTCTATAATAGTTGACTCAACTACTGAGGCAAAAAGGGAAATCTCTGCCCGGAGGTGGTCCATGGATTCTGATTGCACTTGTTTGACTGACTCTCTAATCAGCTCTTCACTGTTACGCTCTCTTCATGTGTAACTGTTCTCGTCTCGGGTTCCTCAGAATGTTTTTGTTTGCCCTCCTTTAGTATTAGCTCACTTGCATCACCACTGGTCAGGATATCATCCTGTACCGCTGCTTCTTCCTTTTGTTCCGTGCCAGTCACCTTTTCTTCCCTTGTTGGGGTTTTCCTTTTTCTTTTGATGTTCTTTCTCACTGTGCTGCTTTCCTAATTGGTCTCTATCATCGTCTCTGTTACTATCTGTTCGTCATTCTCTGCATTTCTCATAGATTGTTCTTTCAAACAAAGGTTGAATCCTCCTCTGGGTACTTCGAATGTCCCTCTCATGGACTCCCAACATCATCGGCTAAGACTCCACGTAGTCAAAATGTCTTGTTTACACCAAGGTGCCCAGAGGATGGTATATCATGTCTAAAATGCAGTGTCTTGCCTTTTTTGTTGCTGGTACAATCAGCTGAGTGAACTGTTCATCAACATCTTTCCCCCCGAATTCTGTATAATACTCCCCCCAAAATTCTAACTTTATCACAATAAGTCCATAGTCTATAAATGAGAGTTGCCTTATGACGCTTCTTCCCCAGCTGGACGGCCATCACCTGCTCCTGAATTTGAAAGTAAAATACACATCTCAGGATCAGCTAGTTGCTGTAATCTAAGTTCATCCAGAGTCCAGCCAAGCAGTGTTAATTGACATTCTTTAAATCCATCAGCCTCTTGAAGTTGCTGTCTAGTAATGACTTTTACGGGATGTGATTCACATGCATATTCCTCTCCATTAGACTATAGGTCATCAGAAGGTGTCTAGATCTGTTCCTTAGTTAAATCATATTGCTGATAGCTGTTCTCCTCTTGTCGTTGACATGACCGACAAGGAGTTCGATTAAGAGCATCTGCGTTGATAGCTTACAGATTATAAGTCTTCAGGAACTGCAGGCATCTAACAATCTGCCCAGTAGAAATTTTCAAGCTTATTATCCAGCTCACGGCAGCAATATCTGTGCTAAGGATTCCATTTTGCTCATATAGATAGGAATGGGAATTCTTCAATGCCTTAACCACAGTTAGCAGCTCTTTCCTAGTGACACAATAGAGTATTTCTTGTTTGTGTTGGGCCTTGCTCATGTAAGCAATCGCGTGTTCTTTGTCGTCATTTTTTTTGAGACAAGATAGTTACAAATGCATACTAGTATTGACTTGCATCAGTGTCTAAAATGAATTGGGTAAGTTGGAATTGGATATGTCATTTGTGCCTTCTCCAGTTCCCGAAAGGATTCTTTCTGCTCAGATGACCAAACGAACTGAGATCCTTTGACACAAATACGATGGAGAGGCCTTGCAATATATGCAAACCCTGTGACAAAGCGGTGATGAGATGACGCTAGCCCTACACAGCTCTTTACCTCTTGCCTTTGTTGGAGTACGCTACTTCTTGATAGCCGAGATCTTCTCAGGATCTGTTGGTATTCCATCCTCTGATGCAATATGTCCAAGAAACGTTGTGCTTGATTGAAACAAAATGTATTTACTGGTCTATCATTTCAAATTTGCATCACACGATCGAAGGAAAACACGTTTCAGTCTATCTAGAGTTTCATAAAAATTTGAACCAAGTACAATAATATCATCTAGGCAATCCTTACACTGCAAACCTCTCAAGACATTTTCCATTAACCGTTCAAAAGTAGGAGAGTTTGTGATACCTAAAGGCATGGCAGTGAACTGACAAAGGCCTTGACTAGTAGGAAACAACAGTCTTATCCTTGCCCTCTGGTGACTTCTCAATGTGCCTAAATCCTGAGTTGAATTCAAGTCAGCAGAATCATTTCATACTACATGTACTTAAGGAATCCAAAGACACATCAAATTTTGGTAATGGCTAAGCATCTCAGATTACTGTGACCTGTAATCAACGCAGAATGGATACTGCCTTTCTTTTCGGACAAGAACTATTTTGGAAAACCATGGGCTGTGGGATGGTTCTATAACTACAGGTTCCAACATCTTTTGTATTTCTTGTTTGCCTATAAGCAGGCGTCTGCATAGCTGGAGAACAGGAGGGGCTGATCCCGTGTTGATTATGTGTAATACGTTATCAGTTCTGCCATCAGGGGATTTAGAAAATTTGTCTTGAAAAATTTCATAAGCACTTCTGACAGTGTGGGTTTTCCATTTACTTTTAAATTGGTGGATCTCTTAGTCTCGAGTTCATGTACATACTGTGGTAGAACTTCAGACACGTTATCCAACTTTACAAGATTGCAGGCGCATTCCTCTGGAGTTTGAAGGTAGATGGACTCACAAGTTGCTAGTATCTGATTTGGGTGTAGCTGTACTAAGTTTCCAGATATAATGATAACCTTTACTAGTGGGCATTCCATTTCTATATCAACCAAACCAGGCATAATTATGAGTTGATTGTAGAGGATTCTATTTCCATCAACCAATCCAGCATTACTCAGATGGTGTAGTCCAGTTATAGTAACAGGGATAAGTTTTCTGACAGGGGTGATATTTCTGTGTTTTCTTTGGTGTGAACTGCATAGACAGTGCCAGCTTCACCTTTAATCCAACATGAATGCAGATGGTTACCAAGTGTCATCTCCATATTTCTGTAGTCAACTCGATCTACATGTTTAATAAGGAAACTTTGGCCCAGAATTACTGGTTGTTTTATGTCGCAGATGATGGTTGGATGCTTAATATTTTGAACTTCGAAAGAAAATTCACATATTGCATTGCTTTTGGCTACCGTCAACTCCCTTCAATACCAAATTTGTTTCCCCTCNGTTCGTTATCTTTGCCTTTACATTGCATTGCTTTTGGCTACCGTCAATTCACTTCAATACCAAATTTGTTTCCTCTTCTGTTGATCTGGAACTCTCGGGTAATGGCTCACGTGTTGTCATAGATACCATTGTATATGTGCATCCAATGTCAATAAAGAAATCTTTTGGAAGGCCATTCCAGTATCCTGATGTAAAAAAAATTCATTGTCCCATTTTTTCATCGTTTCACTACAATCCCCTCTATCAATAAACCCTTGATTTCCTGTCATCTCCTGGCCTAGTGAGATATTGGGTAGAAGTTTCCCCACTTGTGCTTGGTCTGTGAATTACTACCTCCCTGCTGTGTAGGATTTGCATTCCTTGTAGGTCACTGCCTTATGAAATGATTTGGACTACCACAGCTATAGCACTAGTTTAGTTTCTACCTTGTCCTTTTCCTCTAGGTCGACCATGTCTCTGATGCGATCCCTGTTGAAGTTGCTCTAAGCAGGACAATATGGTTTGAAGAGATTTGGAAAATTCACTGTCTGGTCTTGGAAGATCTCCTACCATCCTCATGATCCCCTTTCTTTTCTGTAACATCCAATCTGTATCACCCCAAGTATTGACTCGTACCTCTCTTTGATATCTACTGCTTATGCTACTGTTGAAAAAATTCTGTCTATACAGAGGCAATTCATTTCGAGGGAATTACAGTTGATTAAGTGTCAGAGTTTCCTGTGCCATGCCATCAATTTTAGGATAGGCTCTCTGAGACNCTGTGCCATGCCATCAATTTTAGGATAGGCTTTCTGAGACATTCACACGCTGATTTGACTACGGACTGTTTCGTTTACCTGATCAAGACTATGGGCTCACGGCGGGTGTGACCGGTCAACAGGGGATGCTTACTCCTCCTAGGCATCTGATCCCACCTCTGGTGTGTCCAGGGGTCCGTGTTTGCCCAACTCTTGTTTTTGTATTCTATTTAGGACTTACGAGATTGATTACTGTTTGTTATCTTTGCCTTTACACATCTGCTTTAGATCATCTCCTAGGGTTGCATTTGATTCTTCAGGTTTACTTTTTCTACCCTCAAGCCTAGAAAGCCATCTGCTCTATTGAAGCAAACTGCCAAACCTTTACTAAAGCTGAGTAAATATATTTTCTGTCATTGAAAGACTTGTATAAAATGTGCGCGTTGGTTCTCGTAAACTTGGATCCAAAGCTAGAACATGTTCTTGTTGTCCATCTTAATAACTCTGAACACAGTGTAACATGCTAATATATTCCCAATCCTCGGATCCACGATATGGTTCAGGTTTCACTGGAAGACCTGCTTTCTTGGAAGCCGGCATTTCTATTTTGCATTCAGTACCACTATGATGATCTTTCTTTCTTCTATAGTCAATCACGTGAATCTGTCACTCTGGTTTGTATGACCACTCTTTGTCTCTCTAGTTCATCCGTAGATGACTATGGGCCCTGGTGGTGTCGAAGTCTACGTTGATGCGACTACTCATTCTCCATAGTCACTCGTGATCTGGTCAGTCTCGGTTGATGACATCTTCTCCATAGTCCCTCGTGATCTGGTCAGTCCTCGGTTTGATGACACTCTTTCTCCATAAGTCATCTCGTGATCTGGTCAGTCTCGGTTGATGACACTCTTCTTCCATAGTCAATTCTCGTGATCTGGTCAAGTCTGATGTTGATGACACTCTTTCGTCCATAGTCACTCTCGGTGAATCGGGTTACAGTCTACAGGTTGATGACACTCTTCTTCCATAGTCATCTCGTAGATCTCGTCAGGTCCTCGCGGGTGTGATGACCGTCATTCTCATAGTCATCCGTGATCCTGGTCGATCTCGGAGTGATGACACTCTTTCATCCATAGTCATCCTCGTGATCTGTCAGTCTCGGTTGATGACACTCTTCATCATTTAGTCATCTCGATCATAACTGGTCAGTCTCGGTTGATTGACACTCTTCTCCAATAGGTCACACTTGTGATTACATCTGGTCAGTCTCGGTTGATGACACTCTTCTCTAGTCATCACTGTGATCTGTAGTCTCAAGGTCTCGGGAATTTTTATGACCTCGTCTCATAGTCAATCCGGATCTGTCAGTCTCTTGCTTCGTTTTTATGACACCATTCATCACAAAATAGTTCATTTCTTCTAGTGATCTTCGGGATGGATTCAGCTCTACTGATGTGGACACTCTACGATCTCATAGTCTCCGTGATTCTGGTAAGTCTCGGGTGTATATGACACTCTTCTCCATAGTCATTCCCGTGATCTGTGTCAGTCTCGGTTGATGGACACTCTTTCTATAGTCACTCAGTGATCTGTGTCGAGTCTCTAGGTTGATGACACTCTTCTCCATCGTATCATCTCGTGATCTGAAGTTCAGTCTCGGTGTTGATGACACTCTTCTCCATTAGAGTCATCTCGTGAAATGCTGGTCAGTCTCGGGTGATGCACTCATTCCATTCCATAGTTCAGTTCCTCCCGCTGATCCCTCTGGCAGGCTTCGGTGATGCCACTCTTCTCCATAGATCATCTCGTGATCTGGTCAGTCTCGGTTCTTGGTCATCTTTATCCTGATCGAGGTTTATGTTACCTTGTCCCTTTTCAATTTGTTCATTAAGGGTTTCCTCTGATCTCTCTTGTAGATTGAAGAATATTTCGGTGTCCGAGTCGTCTGCCATTATTAATGTCAGCAATAACACAATCTAAAACATATGTGCAGTTTTATGTACAAGTCTTAAAAGTTGCACTATGTGCTAAATGAGGGATAAGTATTTTATTCTGATTGATTAAGTGCTATCCAACTGCTTAGAATGAACGAACGAAGGAATGTCATAACAATTTGAAATCAATTATTGTTGAAGTTCCAAGCGTCTCTCTCTAGATGAGGCCTCGACGGGGAGTATGGTTGAAGTCAGTACACGATATAGGTAAAATGCCAAGAAACAGAACTGAAAACGAAAGGAGGTTTACCTGCGGGATTTCTGGAAGTCTATTTTAAAAAGGTCTCCACGGAAGCGCGCAATGACTGTCATTTTGTTTTGACAGTTCTCCGGAACTGGGAGTAGGGATGTTTATCATATCAAGGTATATATGCAGCTTGTCACAATTTATTTGATACTCTGAAAGTGAAATAATTTTACACTTTTATTATCAGTATGTATACTGGTAGACCAAGCCTTGTCGGCAGATTTATTATAATAAATGTGCTATGAAAGGAGAAAAATCGATTTTAGATACACTATTACATAATAATACGTTCCGTGATAGCATTACTTATTCAATTAACACATTTTTACTTGTTAATAAATTTCAGCACCAAATTGAATAGAAGTAACAATTAAGATATTTTTCCAACATTTAAATGAATATTTGGAGTATTTATTCATCATATGTTATTTATATTCGACCCTTTAAATATAGCACCACACCATGTTAAATATAGAACAGACTTCCAGACCGCTTTTAAATATATCACTAGGATTTCCCTATATTCTATTTCAGGGAACACGTCAACTTTATTTTTAGTGTTAGATAACATACGACTGCTGAACGGAGATTGGTATTCAGTACTCAGCGAAACAAGCGCAAGGTAAAGTTCAATACTCAAAACGTGTATTCTTACTTAATCCTCTTCTTGCTTAGGTGCACACAAGGCCATCAGCAGCTCTCTCCATAACTTCCTGTCTTGAGCCTTCTTCTCTGCTTCTAGCTGCCCACGTAATCCCCATCTTTTTCATCTTACTTTTCACTGTTCGTCGCCATGTTTCCCATTGGTCTCCCACGCTTCCTTTTCCCAGCTGGTGTCAATCGAAGTGACACTTTTGATATGTTGTTATATGTTGCTCTCTTCTGAAGACATGCTCCATACATTTCGAATTTCTGATTTTTATTTCCTCTCCCATATCTCTCTATGATGTGA
>CAJDSM010026954.1:0-22431 GCA_903981925.1 Ostrea lurida | reverse complement strand
AGAAATCTGGAGATCTGAGGTGCGGGATAGTCAGTGTATAAATTATCCTTTAGCATAATGTACTATGTGTATATTGGCCATTGTATTTGTAGCTGTACAAGTTTCCCCTGTACACCTGTGATGCGTACTACACGTGTGAGACGTGTGTTGGGGGCGGGGACCCGGCCGGATGTGGGTGGTGTGGGGACCACTGCTCTACCAGTACAGAGTGTGTTAACCACGTGGTCAGCAGCTCCGGACAGACTGGACAGTGGCAGAATGACACATGTCCACCAGTCATATCACAGGTTTGTGAATAATCTTATCACGACATATAGAATTTTTTGTCGATCTCTAAATATATATACAGATTGCCATCATTACTTGAGCTTAATTAACTTATCTTTGATTCTTTCTTGTACCTGGTGTTTGCCTCTAATTCAATCACTATCTTAAGATATCTGTTGAATTTTAGGTGCTTCCATCAGTCGGCCCCACTCAGGGACAAAGTCTTCTGACTCTGAAGGGTAGAAACTTCGGATCAGACATGGCTGTGATAAGAGTTACCCTCAATGGAACAACATGTAAAATAGAGGGCAAAACCACGAATACAAAGTAAGTATATAATTTTGAGTATACCGTGGAATCATCATTGTCTGTGGGGGATCAATGTTTGATAATTTCATGGGTAATTCTTACCCACGAATTAACATTACAACGAACATGTTTTATTTTCCTTTTAATCTTTATAAATTTTATATTGTTCATATTATTTATCAATTATCCATGAAATTACGTCCACACAAACCAGCAAAATTTTTGTTACCCATGAATATTGCTGGTGTTATAGAGCCAGACTTTCCCCCATAGTGAGACTTCCCCCCAGAAGTCTGGCTCTGAGAATGAGCCATCCCCCAGGGGGAAGGCTCACTCTGGAAGTCTCACTCTAGAGCCAGGCTTCCAGGGGGGGTCTCATTGTGGGGGAAGGCTCACTCTACAACACCAGCCCCCACAAATTAAAATGATTCCACAGTATGTGTGGGTCCTTCATTTGTTTGTGAGCATGATTTCTCCTACAGGAGACTCGGGCTCCACAGGAGTTTTATCAGTATGTGTAGATCTGCATATTTGCATGGTTTTATGAGACAGTCGGAAGTTGAATTAAGACTGTTTCTTTGGAGAAGATGTAACATAAACTAGATGTTACATGGATAGGAAGTATAAACATGATATAATTGTTTGGTTTAAAGACTAAGTTAGAATCAAACCTGTGTTAACATTGTGTACTGAAGAACTGCAATCTTAAGTGTAAAACCACACAGCTAATAACTATCGAAACCTTAAAAAAAAGCACCTAAGGTCAAGGTTAAGTTTAAGTTGGAAACATAAACTAAATTGTTGGAGATTCATGCTGTATGCAAAGATTACTTCTGCGATGTGTATGCACAAGACCAAGGCTATCATCAATGTCTAGGGGGGAGGTCCAGGCCATGTCCTTGAAAGATTAACTCATTTCATTATTACCCCTGCTCTAAACGATAAGTAGGGGGAGGGGTACTGTTATACCTCTGTCTGTCTGTTATCCCATATCTGTCACAACATTTTTTTCCATTACATAATTCTCAGCAACTACACAAATATATATCTTACCTCCTGCTAATTTGTAGCATTACCATTGATTTACATCGATCATTTGAAGACCATGGATATTCCATACATAGTCAGTAGAGTTCCGTACATAGTCAGTAGGAGTCGTATTAGTCCTTTATAAACGTCTCAAATTTGCTTTCAAAGCGTCTGACTAACTCAATGAATAAAATCAGTCGTCGAAATGAATTCCAACGGCAAATAGTTCTTTTTCAAATACATAAACGTCAACTACGAAATTGCTAACGTACTGGTGTGTGACGTTATAGTTGCTCCAGGCAGGTGCATCAAGTAACATCATTCATCAACATTTTTTAGTTTATTATGCTATTTAGAAAAAGACAGTTGGTAAGATATATTCGTTACATGGTTCTAATAATCTCAGACTACTAATATTTTGCATTAAGTATTGTGGGGTGCATCTTTTAGATTGCACCAGACATCTATTTCCTTTTATGCTGGTAACTTGGAATTATGTACTAACAACAGCTTTGTCAATGATATGTTTAGAGCGGGGGTATGAACATTCGATGTTTGATATGAATGATTTTAAACATTCAATGTTTGATGTAAATATTTAACTTTCAACATTTGGATGTATACATATAAATAATAACATTCAATGTTTGATATGAATATAAGCATTCAATGTTCGATATAATATAAACA
Source organism: Ostrea lurida (assembly GCA_903981925.1). NCBI lineage: Eukaryota > Metazoa > Mollusca > Bivalvia > Ostreida > Ostreidae > Ostrea > Ostrea lurida. Next base: position 20,136 of record CAJDSM010026954.1, on the reverse strand, counting down.
TGACCTTTGACCTTTTCACTATGTAGGTTACAGTGTAGGGCCCCCGCCTCTCAAACTCCCGGATCTGCCTCTCTATCACTCACTGTGACCGATTCCTCACACACAGGGTACAAGATAAAAGGCACCGCAGTGGCAGAGTTCCATTACCAGGTATGTGGTGTAATCATTAGAGACCTTCTCGTACAATTCAAGAGCTTTTTTAATTCATTTGAATATCAGCAGCTGATTGGTCGATTTCCCGTTTCCTAGGATCCAGTATTTACAGATATATTCCCATCACTGGGGCCTATATCTGATTGGTCGTTTTTAGTTTCTGTTTCCTAGGTTCCCGAACTTACAGACACTATTCCCGTGGCGCTTGGGGCTATATCTGATGTCGATTTTTCTGTTTCATAGGTATCCAGTAATTACAGGAATATCCCTGTTCGCTGGGCTATATTCTGATTGGACTCGTTTTTACGTTTCCTAGCGTCCCGTATTACAGACATTCCCCCGTCGCTGGTGGGCCATATCTATTTGGTCGTTTTTCTGTTTTCCTTAGGTGTCCCGTAATTACAGGACCTATCCCGTCCGCTTCGGAGACCATAATATCCTGCATTTGGTCGTTTTTCATGTTTCCTAGCGTTCCCTTAATTACAGACATATCCCCATCGCTGGGGCCTTATATCGTGATTGGTCGTTTATATCTGTTTCCCTGGCGATATTCACTTAAATTACATCCGATAATCCACGTTAATTACGGAGACATCATCCCCTCCGCTGGGCCTATTATCTGATTGGTCGTTTTCTCTGTTCCTAGGTTCCCGTAATTTACAGAATTATCACCTGGTCGGGTGGGGCCTATATTCTGATGGTCGGTTTTCTATGTATTCCTAGGTTCCACGTATATTACAGACATATCCCCGTCGCTGCGGGCCTATATCTGATTTGGCTCGCCTTTTTTCGTGATTCCTAGGTTCCCGTAATTACAAGACAATAATTCCCCCGTCGCTAGGGACCTATATCTGGATTGGTTCGTTTCTGTATTTCCTTAGGTTCCCGGAATTACAGAACTATATCCCCGTCGCTGAGGCTAGTACTAGATTGGTCGTTTTTCTGTTTCCTAAGGTACCCGTAATTACAGACATATCCCCGTCGCTGGGCCTATATCTGATTAATGTGGTCGTTTTCTGTTTCCTAGGTTCCCGTAAATACAAGACATATCCCGTCCGCTGGCGGGCCTATATCTGAATTGGTCGTTTTTCTGTTTCTAGTCGGTCTCCCGTAATTAAACACATCCCCACCGCTGCGGGCCTATATCTAGATTGGTCGTTTCTGGTTTCCTTAGGTTCCTGTAATTTAACAGACATTTCCCCACCGCTGGGGCCTATATCTGGCGGGACAGAGCTAACAGTACATGGAAGAAATCTAGACATTGGGACAAACGCAACAATCTATATTGGAGAGGCTGAGTGCAGTGTCCAGAGGTGACTATATTTAACACTAAGACTATTTACAAGTTTATCATACCAGGACTGGTTATTCTCTTTACACGGTATATGTAGAATTTTTAGCAAGACACAAATTTAGCATTTTTTCCATAAAAGGTGGTATTTTATTTTAGTAAGAATTAACTTTATAAGCGATTACGTTGTACATTATTTCGAAAAGCTCTACCGATGATTTGGAATGAATTATTAGTGATCTCTTATTTTAATGCCAAAATTAAATCCTCGCTAAAATTTCTGCTTTAAATATATGGTATTAAACTATACATGATAGAACTGTCTTTTGCACCGGCCATTCTTGCTGTCTGAGGACTATATTCCCTGCAAAATCAGTGCTACTCCCTGGGACTACTTGAACCTCATTAATATTCATCCATATTCTTTACCATACTAAATGCATGGTGTGCGGAGCTTTCCAAGAATTTAAATCTATGATGTAATGTTTTTAGCAATTGTCATAAGATCAACTGGAGTGATTATTGAAGTTAGGTTTGAGATTAATAATCTCTTTAAATAATGTTTTAGTATAGTAAAATAAAACTGATTTTCAGCACAAGTGATAGTCTGTTATGCATGCAGAGTGGTAAAAATTTTGAATCATCCATGATAATCTGATTATCATTTGTGCAGAAAATAATTTGGTGAAACTTCACTGATTTTGACCATTTCACAGGGCTGATTTTCACCCTTCATGGGCCTGCTCCTTTTTCAAATTGACTTGTTTATTTTTAAAGATTTATCCATAGATTTAAAAATTATCAATTGATAATGTTTTCAATTTCCATAAAAAAAAATTCTAAGAAAATTGGAACATCTATCCAAGTCTTTATGCATATTTGATTAGATACTAATATCTTGCATCAAATCACAGTGTTATTTGGACTAAAGAATCACTTATTCGAAAACAAAACACCTTTTAATCATTCCAGAAAAAAAAAATCACAAAAAGTTCATAGAAAATAACAGAGCTTGTATTACTTTTTCGACTGTGAAATCATGCTTCATAGGAGGTCATTACATAAAATTTGACTGTAACGAGCCACTTTAGGTTAATTCTACTGTCATTAATTCTGTCAGCATACCAAGCCAATAAAAAAGAACCCTTGCTGGCATATATCAACAATTCCCATTACATGCATTGTTCACAATGGCAGTGCATGCGGCTTTCTTTAAAAATGATAAATTATATCATGACTATGTTCATAACAAAAAGACATGGATATGACATCAATCTCATAAGATATGATGTGCGCCACCTTCATTACAATATGGAAAAAAATCTTGGATGAAAGGGGGCAATATATAGAGGAAGCATTACATTATCTAAGGGCTTGTTTGTTTTGATTTGCAGAAGGAACAGTTTGGCCATTGTATGCCTCACTGGCCGCGGCCTGACGTCATCAAGTATCCGGTATAAAACCTCAGACCTGGTGGCCCTCTATCCTTCACTGGTCACTGCAGCTCATGTCAAGGTTCAGATCGATGGCAGCACCACAACCAGTACTCAGATGTTCGCCTATGTCAACGATTCCACCATTACAAGCATACTGTCCAAAACCTCCATTGTGAAGTAAGTAATTCCTGGTACTTTACTATGTGTGCTTGAGATTGCGACAGGTTTGTACCGGTTGTAACTGGATGCTAAATTTGATTTCCAGTGGTGGGCTAGAGGTGGAAGTGATTGGGACGAATTTAANTACCGGTTGTAACTGGATGCTAAATTTGATTGCAGTGGTGGACTAGAGGTGGAAGTGATTGGGACGAATTTAGATGTCGTACAGCGCCCACAGATTGGAGCCACTGTAGAGGGCAAGGACTCGCATCTTCTGGTTGGCAAGCTTTTCTTTACATACAGTTGAACTTCGATATCTTGAACTTTGATATCTCGAATACCATGGTTTTGTCGAACTGATTTTGAGGTTCTGACCACCTATTTTCTTAGTATTTTTACCCTCGATATCTCGAATCCATGGATATCTTGAACTGGTTTTCATGGTCCCATCGAGTTCAAGATAATGAGGTTCGACTGTATTTTATCATGACAAACTTGCAGATGCAGTCATGTGAACTTAATTTTCTAATGCATGTACAAATAAATTCATCATATTTGTGACTTTCTCCATGGAATTTCAGATGTGTAAAGCTGCACCAGACGGCACCAAAATGACCTGTCCCACTCCCGGGATCCAGAATCTGACATCCGGACCAGTGGACCCCAATTTTCCTACCATCGTTTCCATCTGGTTCAAGATGGATGGAATCCAAGAGCTGAGGGAGCTAGAGAAGCATAACTATGCTCTGAGTCGATTCACTTACTACCCCAACCCTACGTTTGAACCTTTTGAGTCTGTGAGGCTGTTTGATCTGTCAGAAGATTTACTGAGTATTCCAGTAGGTTCATGTGATTAAGAAGCCTACAGATTCTCTGTGTTTATTGATTGTTGTTGAACAAATGAATAAGCTGGGTTTTTTTTTTTTTTACATTCTGTACAAATTCTGAGTATTTTCTGTGCATAGGGTAAACACATTGACAAAGGGATAACGCCAAAGGATGTCACGGTAACCATCGGTGGAAGTTTGTGTGACGTGAAGCTTCTAAAGAGCAGCAAGTTGTTCTGTCAACCGCAAAACAAGCCATCAGAGACGGACGGTGAACCGCTGTATCAAGTTCAGGTATCCAAAGTTGTTGTCAGAATACAAATGCATATGTTTTGCGCCCCACCCCCCTTCCCAATTTGTCTATGTTGTGATGAAATAAGAGGAGAAATTTGCTTTGTACCTGTTGGTTGGTAGACTTGAATGTATAATGATAAAAAAGGTCCCTATTGATTTGGGGGTCAGAAGGTCAATGTGTACAGTGTCCTCCCAATATCTTAAGAATCCTTTGTTTGATAATGAGGAGATTTCGTACATGGGTTGGTCATTGGCAGCAGATTACCCATATTGATTTTCATGTCAAAGGGTGCTATGCAGTACTTTGTACAATTGGTGTTTACCAAATATCTTGAAGTTTCCTTTTTCAATAATAATATTTCATGCCGGGGTTAGTCATATGGAATTGATACACATATGTACTGTAGTATAGTTCCACCTTTAATTATTCACCATAATTTGACAAAATATAATGAAGAAACGCACATTGACAGCTTACTGGTGCCCTTAATATCCCTAGTTCTTTCTTAACTGCTTTTACTGTCAGTGGTTGTATGAACATTTTCATGAGTACAGGTGGGACAGCTGTGGGGGTGGGGGGGGGGAGGGGTGACATATATACTGTAATTTAAGGGGGAAATATTCGCATGGGTTTTAATTTTGCTATATTTGCGATTACATAAACGACCTTGAAAATAAAACCATTGCGAAGTGCTATTCAATGTATTTAGGGGTATGATTCTAGTTTAGCTTCTTTTCTTTCCGCAAAATTTAAACCATTGCGAAATATCAAAAGATAAAAATCGTGAAATTTTAGCTCCTGCGAAATTAAAGCCTTTTACAGTATTTCATACACTTTTCTTTTTCAGGTGAAGGTCGGAGTCTTTCTGACCTTTGACATAGGAAGACTACAATACGTGGGTGGAGCCTCGTCTGGACCCCCCACTCTCACCATCGTTATCGCCATCGTCCTCGTTGTTTGCATCGTCCTGATCATCGTGCTCCTCATCGTGATGAAGAGGAAACGTCTGGGTCCATTCAAAGAGAGGCTAGGCTACACGGCAGGATATGCCAATGGTCAAGGAAACGTGCGACTGAGTGGGCTTAATCCGGACGGAACGACCTTTGACTTTGAGAGAGACAACAGAGCCAATGGTAAGAAGGGCTGTTTATTGTTACGATATTCTGAATCAGTGAAGATGGGAATCCTATGCTAATCAGTCAGCCAAATTATCTAGTATACAGTGAGAAATGGTGGCTATGTAAACTTTGAAAAGACTTTATGTTATAATCAAACCTTGTTATCTCGAACTCAATGGGACTGAGAAAAAACTTGGAGATATCCAAGAATTTGAGATATTGAGGGTGAAATTCTTATAGAATTAGTACTTGGGACTTCCAAATCACTTTGACATACATGCAGCCATGATTTTTGAGATATCGGTGTTTGAGATAATAAAGTTCAACTGAACAGTACATACCAAGAATGGCTTGACAGACAGACAGAAATGTATGGTTCATGGAGATGAAGAATTTTAGTTATACAGTGAAATCTCTCAAAACCAGCCATCATCAGACTGATGACCAATGGCTGAGAGGAGGCCAGTTTGTGGAAGATTAACAACTGTCATTGAGTTATGTACATGTTCCCATTATAGACTTTTAGAAAACTCTTTAAGTACATTCATCCAAAGTTGATTAAATAATTGAAAATGTTCACTTTGAGATCAAGTGGAAAGGAGGGCAGTAACATATAATTAACTATCAGCATACTGCAGGACAAGACTCTTAATTTACATAAACTGCTTTGTACTAAAATATCTTCTTTCTGCATAATGCAGCCCAGAGAAATATCTAAATTCACTTTCTGAAATTGATTTCCATGTAGACTTGCCTGATTATGTAAAAACTAAAAATAGAAACACACACAATAACAATTTTATGTTTAACATGCAATTTATAGTATACTCAATTGTCATTTATCTATTCTAGTATATATGTTAGCAGGGCTTCCTGCAGGATCACTGAATATGGTTGGTTTTGTGACTAGGGTATTTCTTAATGTATAATTTTTAGGTAGGCAAAATAAAGACCAATGTCCATGTTATGGATGTCCAATATTGAAGAATTTCTGTACATAAGATTTAAGACATAAGACTTTTACAGTCACCTGAGATGGGGTTGGAGAGGAAGAGAGAGAGAGAGAGAGAGAGAGAGAGATTTTCCTGAACTTGTATCTGAAGGTGTTCATGAGCACAACTCATTATAATTTCAGATTACCAAGAGCGCCATCTGTCTGCGAGTCGAGACGATACCATGGACGGTGCAAGAGAAGGCGGTCCTACTATTGTGCTTGACGAATCCACACTGCTTGTACTGCGTGACAAAAAGTTATTGATTGAACATGATTGGCTGTCCATGGGTGAAATCTTAGGGCGAGGTTAATATCGGTGGATTTTTATCATCAGTTTGTTGCAAAGCAGCATGTTTTACACATAAAAGGAAATAGTGGTCATCATTCATATTGTTTCTAATTACAGGTCACTTTGGGTGTGTATATAAAGGCTACATAACTTATCCAGGGTCAAAAACCGAGAACATGGTAGCAGTTAAAACCCTGCACCGTAAGTTTTGATCTCTCTTTCGACAAAATAGTATGAATGTTTAGATGTCAGTGTCTCTACTTGCACTTTTTTTTTTATAACAGAGAATAACCCCCGAGAGATTGATATTAATCAGTTTATTGACGAGGCGCTTCGTATGAAGGATTTCCACAACCCTAATGTTCTGACCCTCACAGGGATCTGCTTTAACTATGATGCCATGCCCCTCGTCATACTGCCCTACATGTCACATGGGGATTTACTCAGCTACATAAGAAACGAGAGCAATGTGAGTCAGTGACCTTGGTCATTTCTTGTCACCTCAAGGTCATTTATTGTGAATTAAAATCATACTGAAAATTAGCTGTAGATAAGCCTGATTTTTTTATGCCCCCGGAATCTGAATTTCGGCATTATAGTTTTTGGTCTGTCTGTCTGTTTGTCCGTTGTCCCAAAAACTTTAACATTGACCATACTTTGAATGGCAATGATGGACTTCATATTTCATATGTGTGTTCCTTATGACAAGCCCTTTCTATTGTTATCAAAATTTTGACCTCCTGACCTTGACCTTGAAGTTTGACCTACTTTTCAAAAACTTTAACATTAGCCATACTTATGAATGCAAGTGATGAGACTTTCATTATTTCACATGTGTATCCTATGACAAGCCCTTTCTATTGGACCAAATTTTTGACCTCCTGACCTTGATCTTGAAGTTTGACCTACTTTTCAAAAACTTTAACATTGGTCAAACTTTGAATGGCAAGTGATGGGACTTTCAAATTTCTCATGTGTGTTCCTTATGACAACCCTTTCTATGGGTACCAAATGTTGACCTCCTGACCTTGACCTTGATGTTTGACCTACTTTTCAAAAACTTAACAAGTGCCATAACTTTGAATGGCAAGTGATGGGACTTTCAAATTTCTCATGTGTGTTTCCTATGACAGCCCTTTCTATTAGTACCAATTTTTGACCTGACATTGAAGTTTTGACTACTTTCAAAAACTTAAAACATTGGCCATAACTTGTGAGTATTAAGTGATAAGAATTTTCATATTTCCATGCATAATCCTTTTGGCAAGCCCTTCACTGGCATGTGGAATTCAGGGCATCAGTGTTTCACAAACACATCTTGTTTTTGTTATTTCAGAACCAACCATTAAGATCTCATCCTTTTTGCTGTTGATATTGCAAACAGGAATGGAGTACTTATCACTTCTTAAGGTTGTACATCGAGATTTGCCTGTAGGAACTGCATGTAAGTCATCCAGCAAAGCTCTTTCTCGATCTCTGTCGGTCTGGATCTCATGTGTTTCTTTTTTTTACCATTCTATCCTTTTACATTTCGATTCATATATTGCTTGTTCTTGTTATTTGTATTTTTTTATTATTTATTACTTTTTTATTCTATTCTTTCTTTATTTATTTTTTCTTTTTTTTAGGAGGATTTTTTTCTTTACGTTTTGTGTTTTACACTCTCTTTCCCAAATTCGTTTAGTTTACGATTTTAATGTTTGTTTATCGATTATTCATTTATCTAGTTAATGATTTGGATAATACTTATTTTAAAGCTATGTTAATTTTCATTTCAAAATTCATAATTGTTATAAGCTGTTTCTTCATTTTGGCATCCTATTCCGATTCTGAAAATACACAGCAACGAGTTGTAAAACTATACCTGTGTAGCATCAGCCATTGTTCAAGCTGTTGATTGAACACTTTCCTTACATCTGACCAAGTCCAACAGCCTGTACTAAAAATAAATAATAAATGAGATATAGGTGTTATTATAGAAATTTGAAAACCGAGACATTATACAGTGTCACAATCTTGGCTTTTTTATGCAGACTCTTGCCTCACTTTATCTGAAATCAATTAATGTGTGAGTTTCTAAGATATTCTATATATACAGAGAAAAAAATCCTTTAGAAAAGTAAACCTAAAGAAATTAATAAAGATCCTAGAGGATTTTAAAAAATCATATGGATCCTTCCCCAACTTTTTTTCCCTTAGAAAGTTATTCTCTAGCCATTTGTAAAATCAAAAATCAAAAAAGAAATGGGAGGGGGAGGGTAAAATTCCCACAGGTATAGGTGTTTCAGTCTCTTTTTACAAAAATTGTACATTTTTTTACGCTTACAGCATTTATCTCTCTCAATAAGGTTCAAACGTCATATGCCTTTTGAAATTAGGTGCAACAACATTTTAATTAAAAAAAAAAAGAAAGAAAAAAAAATGCAGGGAATTTTTGTTGAAATGTACCGTTTATAAAATCTGCAAGTGCAATTTGCAAGTGATACTGCGCATGCTACACCCTAGGCCAATAATTAAAAAAAGAGATGAAAGATTATGATACTAGTAATAATCATATTATAAAACGTTTCAGTATTTGGATCTTTCCTGTTTGCATTGTAAAATGTTCCATTTTGGGTTGATAAATTTTCCCATTTGCATTGTATGATGTTTCAATTTCTGTATGTTGTAATTTTAGTTGTATTCGATATTTTTTTACATTGTTATTCTATAATTTTTCATCTCTATCCTATACTCCTTCCGGGATTTTAACTATTTTTAAGGGATGACTCTAATTTTGGGGCATACTATAGAGTATAACGTTAACCTGGTTTGGGTCATTTACGCTTTATAATCCGCGACGTAATATAACATGTGTAAATACAAATGTAATTGATAATATGCTCAAATTTGAGTCACATTCCTTATAATTCAATTACAGAATTAATAAACTACAAATATTTCCCTGCTTTTATTTATTTGTTGAAATTGCAAAACGTAGTTCCGGCTGTTAGTTGTCAAGGGTGTGTGTCCCCATACCAAGCCAGATTATACAAATACTTGCATTCCCAAACTTGAAATTGACCAATCAGAGCTAAGCTACAATAAGAATTAGATTATTAATACACCATTAGCTGTAGGTGAAATAACACATTTAGACCTATGCTTAGCTGTACTACATGAACACTAGCGGGGTGGGGTGGGAGGGGTCTTCAACGTGTAAACACCAGTTTGCGACCTGAGGCTTTGTCGTTAAGTAATATCCAAAAAGTCAAACACCTGTGATTCTCACTCTTAAAGCCGAAAGGTCATGAGAGGCAAGACAGGGCTTGAACTCACAAACTCTCAGATACGACCCAAACAATATAGGTATCACTGTACATGTACCAATGACGAATCCAGCGCCAGGCGCAACTCCTCAAAATTATATATAGAATGTCCAAAAAAAAAAGCCTTGTACGTTTATTTTGTCGAAAGTAAGTAGTTTCAGGAGCCTTCGCCTCCTGGGCCTCACCAAGGTTTGGCCCTAGATTCCACCGAGGGAGGGGGGGGGTCTCAATTAAGAGAGCCCCTGTCGTTTCTGCATTCCCCCTCCCCCGTTCAAAATATCTAGATCCGCTACTAGTTTTAAAAATTCATATGCGCAGATCAGACATAGCATTCTTTCTTCTTTTTTCACGCTAAGTACCAAATATGTAATATACTCGGTTTTCTCGATTCAACGGGATATAGTTTTTCTCGCTAGAGAGGGAAATCGGTTTAGCGGATACGATCTTGCTTAAGGGGAGTGTTCCCAACCTGTTTAATTAAAACCTTTTAGTACATATACATGTAGGAGGGAATATGGGACAGTGCAGGGGTGGGTGTTTACAGAATACAATTATGGACAGTGTGATATAAATTATAATATATGTTTGAATGTACACACAAAAATAGTTAATTATCTCTTGCTAACCTGTGACCAGTTTCGTGTTTACATACATGTATAAACACGGCATCCCTGGTGTCTTTGTTTTTATCCTGTACACACGTGTTTCTCCATACGCAATCAAACTAACTTCTCCACAGTAGATATTTAAGCATTTCACATACAAATAACCTACTAATCACCAACATTGTCATATATTTCAACAAGACAGGACCCGATTACAGTGCCTGGGGTTGGACAACTATTCTTCGTTCTTCCTTTTAAATCGGATTAGAATCACAGTCTAATTGTGCATTGCCACATATCCGTCGCCAGACACTTGCATCTCCGCATACAGTGTACACCAGATGCCCCTCCTTGTCGGCTGTCAGATTGTCTTGACTAAAATCAGTCTAAATCTGACGCTCCTTTCAAGTAGTCTCTACGAGCAGACGATGCTTATTCCTCCATGGCACCTGATCCCGCCTTCGCTTTTGTTGGAGGTCCGTGTTGCCCTACACTCGACCTTCTATGCATGTGTTTTGGGACCATGACTGCGTTTAACACATTGTTTACCCCGCCAAATCATGTATTACACAGTCAAGTTGAGAGTAATGATCTACTTTCGCACTTCACTAAAGATATCTGCCTATTGCTGCATTTGAATCTAGCTTTAAGGATTGACATGCATAATGAAACAGTTCCGGTAAAAGTTGCGATGTTGGCCGATGTTCGCGACCTCGGCAACTCTCGGTAATCAAGAGTTATTTCTCATTAAAACAAGAGTTACCGTCCATAGCAATGACTGCGCCCGGGGATCGTCGCGGTAGAATTTTTGACGCCCGAAGTAAAGTAGTAGTCCGTGAAATTCGAAACCACAACACTGTTTTTATAAATAATAATTATGGATCCGGCCATATGTGCTACACTTACCCATACAAGGACTCTAAATGCCCGTTCAACTAGGATGGTAAATTTTTGTAGATTGAAAGTTGGAAGTGATTTTAGAACACTTAAATCTTATATAAGTTTTTTCGTGTAGTTCCCCAGCTCTTCTTTTTGTATTCTATTTGAGACTTATGAGATTGATCACTATTAGTTACCTGATCAATACGATGGACTCACAGCGGGGGTGAACGGTCAACAGGGGATGGTTACTCCTCCTAGGCACTGATCCCACCTCTGGTATGTCCAGAGGTCTGTGTTTGCCCAATTCATGTTTTTGCATTCTGTTTGGGACTTGTGAGATTAATTACTGTTCATTTTCTTTGTTTTTATTTTTGTAGTGTAATAGTTCAACAAATACAAGGTAGGAATACTTTACAAGTATTATCAGTTTGTATAGAACCTCCTCCTTAAACAGCAGGGATTCACCACACAGTGTACATTACTTTTGAAGTCATATCCTTTCCTAAGCGTTGTACATGCAGTCGTGTCGGCAATTCATGTTATGCTAAAAGCTCATAAATTTAGATGTCTTATAAAACGTGTCTTGTATGTTTTATGCTATTGTGATTTGACTGTTGACTAGAAATATATCAGGTAATTACAATTCTTCAGTTATCAAAATGAGTGGAAACTCCAGTACACAACTGACTTACGAGGCTTTAACACTATTTTAAGTTTGACTATAATTCTAAACTGTCTACTTCGAAAAAATCATTTTAAGTTGTTTCACACTCAAGAATGAATGTATGTAAAAATATTTTCATTCAAATGATCTTTAATTCAAACCATAGAAACGTGAGGGTAATGCATCGTAATCCTTTCAATGATACAAAACAAAACAAGGGCAAGCACAACGTTATTCATATAGCGGTGTTGATCGTTGTAACTTGAAGAAATACATATGGAATGATAACACCATCTTTATGATCAATTATCATTTATTTACAGAGACTAGCTTACGACCCTAGCGGGTCTTCATCAGGTCTAAAGCAAATCATAGTCACAAAAGTATACATATATATGCACGGTGTTTGTACAACAATTCACTCTTCCACGCTCCGCCCACTGATGGCAACGTCACACGCGTGTTTACCGACTCCGTCAACTTACATGTAAACAACATGGCGAGCGATGTCGATCTTACACCGGGTATCATGTTAATCGCCTCGTTTGACCACGAATTTTCACAGAAAAGTTTGTCAAAGGATTTGACACACTTCAGAGAAAGTTACATTAACAAAATTTCACTGAGTAAAAACGCAGAAACAGCAATTGTAAACGTGTGCACTAGTCTAGACGCTTTCGTAGCATGAATGCATGTTAGGATTATTTGCGCAGAAATGGTTGTAGAACAAATTGTCCCAATATTTTTACAGAGCTACAGTTCTGCAGCTAGTGCACAGATGGGTAAACTACGCTACAATTATTGAGCTTAATTGTTTTGTTAAGGAATTTAAAAATGATGTTTAGTTAAAAACTGAATAAAAATAGGCTATATATTCTGCGTTTACCGTTCCATTTTATGAATATTTCATCTGCTTTCTTGCATATTTGTTATTTGTATTGTAACTAAAATATCATCTTCCACAAATGTTGAACTACATTGGGATATATCTATCAAATTGTTTAAGATTTATAAGGACAAGTACACCCCTCCCTATAAAATACACCCGTCACACAAATCAACGGATGGGGCGGGGACTCGTATGTACATTAATGATAGCATGAATTCATTTATTAAATACGTAGACTGTATTCTCAGTCAATTTAACAGATAGCATTCTGCCTGGGTCACAATTGGAACTGAATCTAACTCAAGACAAGATTACATTAAGTCCAAATAGGCATAAGAATATTATACATCATCAAAATTGATCAATTGCATAGTGTTGAATATAAAATAAATTCTTGATTCCAAAATAATGCTCTGCTTGCCTCATCAGCTGTTAAAATAATTGCAATTCTTTGTCATGTCCTCTCCTTCTTACATAACTTGGGAACTTGCACAGATATCATAAATCTCCAACAAAGATACACATGTGCAAGGTTCAACTTGGGTAAAATATATCAAATCAGTCTTGGTGGCTTTTTTGTTCTAATTGTAGTAAGCAATATTGTTTTGGTAAAAACAGGATAGCTTGTTGATAGGGTTGATCTACATAACTGGAAGTTGATGATTGATTTAGTCATTGAGTATGCTTGTCTTGTTGAGAAGAGTGTGGTTCTTTTGTACTAAAAATGCTGCTTGTACCCAGTATATTATCAAATGAATCTGTAATACAAAGAAAGAGATTATTTTTTAAGTATTGGCAATGCCAAATCATTAATGGACAAAGCAGCACATATTAAGTAAGAATACAAACAATTTTTTTTTTTAAATATATATTCATATTATGCATAAACATACCATGGTATCTTAGAAAGCATAAAAAATGAGGAGCTCCATAAAATGAATTTGGTTCAATATCAGGATCAGTGCTGGATTAGAGGGGACAATACCATATTCCCTTCCCACTTAACCTCAGCCTTCCAACATTATTACACACTTTAAAATGCTGCCAATTTTAGGATCTTCGAACACCCCCCCCCTCGCCGCCCAGTGTATCGTTTCCCGTTATATATACAATTTCATGCAAAAATAGGCTTTAATTGTTTTTGAACTCAGTCTTTGCTCCTATATCTAAATTATGTAAGTATTTGTTACAGCAATAAATGAACATAGATAATTCTATTGTTGAGTGTAAAAATCTGACCAACATATTGTAATAATATGGCCTCTGGTTAAACTTTGCATTTCTTTAAATCTTGCATATCATTTGAATATGTGCATGGTTTGTGTCTGTGCAGGATAATATTCAAAAGAGATCAAAAGTGAAAACTCTGCAATATGTTATTGGTTTGTAAATAGTTTATAAGTACTACAAATGCCACTAACATTGATTTTATGAACAATACTTTATGAGAATTATGTAAAAGGTCGGATCTGATACATAAATTTATAAAAATCACAACTTACTATAGTGATTGTACATGCAGACTGAATGCATACACTTTATAAGACACATTGTTATCAATCCAGCTCTTGTACAAAGATATCTATTAGATATACACACGAATATATTATTATATTTTCACAGACATCTAGAAGTATGTACAAATAGGAGGTTATCGCATACTAACGTTAGCTATATATCTTATACATACAAGTACCACCCCCCTGTTCTTTTGTAAAACCAAAATAACTCACATTTTTTTGAAGAATTCTGCCATCTCAAAACTTACAAGCAGAAACTGGCCCCGCAAAGCGGACTTAATAAGGTGAATGGTGGTGGAAATCTAATCATTTTTTCATCATTTACGTTTCATTAGATTGAAGGGTGCGTGTGGTTGTGTGTGTGTGTGTGGGGGGGGGGATGCTGCATTAAGACGTGCATTTTCAGTCCAAAGAATAGTCATGTATAGCATGTCATACATATTTATAGCTCAAACGCACACTGTGCACAGTTAAATTTCATTGTCAGTATTTGATTTAGCTAGCCAAGTAAAACAAAAACTTAGACACTTTGAAACTAGTTCGACTGATTCTGTTTTTGTCAGTAAATAGTTTTTTTCTTTGGAAACACATCAATGCAAATGGGGCCTAAGCTACAGCCACGTATAAATTAGTTCTTTCTGTGACTTTGTGTATGGGGTATATCTTCACTCCTCTAGCCTTTCTGCGATACCGGCAATGTTGTCACTGTTACATCTCCGCCCAGGCAGCATGTTTCACAATTTTTACAGCGAAATTCAAAGCAATTTCGTTAAAAACAGTCCTGCATCAACAACACCTGCAACCATATGATGCCCATGCGGTGTTTTGACGCAGAGGTCATGGCGAGACCAAGCTTCTTATCTCGTCTTCTCTCGTCTCTCTCTCTCTCTCTCTCTGTGCATCGTCATCTCTGCCTCTCATCTATTCTCTCCTCTCTTCTCTCTCTCGTCATCTCCTCTCTAATACTTCTCTCTCATCCATCTGCTCGCTCACATAATACTTTCCCTGTATGACTGCCAATCATAACATCAATCGATTTTCGCCATTAAGCACCTTAGTAAATTTATTTTTCAATAGAACTCGTATCAAGTAAGTATGGATATGTGATGAATTAAACGCCAACCGAAAATCAATGGCTTTAAGTTAATCAGCTGAGCTGCCGGTTTAACATACTAGAAATGTGAACGAATGTATATCATTTAGTAATTGGCGACAATTGCAAGGACGAATAACAAATGGGAGCACAAAGGAAAGTTTTCAGCCTTGTAAGTTCGGTGGTCATGTGACAGCCATGCGCAATAATTTAAAATCTTCTCTGTAAAAGTGTAACGCAGTAAACTAACTCTAGTCCTACGCTTAATTATTTTTTGTATACACGTTTTGCGAACGGATCTAAGTGTTTGATAGCTAAACCGCTACAGTGAAAATACTCTTTCTATTCATGACATTTGGATACGACTGCTCAGATTGCCTAATTCTAGAGCGCGTCGTAACAACTTTTTTAGATGGCGGCATACCCAATTTGATTGGAACCCCATGCAGATCTTGCAGTCGTATCTGGCAGCGACCTTGAAATATCTGACGAAGTCTCAACGCACAGATAATCAGGAATTTTGAAACGGAAACATACCAGTACAAACCTGTTTTAGAGGCCACCTTAGGGAAAGTTAGAAGTGGCCACTCTAAGACAGGTGGCCTTATCGTTTGCCCTAATAAGACAGCCAGTCAATCCAAAATAAGAACGGAGTTATACCTGTCTTACACTTTCACAGAGTGGATTCATAAATCATGATACTACATATGTATAAATATACGTTTTAAGTACATGTTTTCTTGTTGAAAAGGAATATTATTCCTACGTAACTACTCTCTTCTCCCCCCCCCCCTTAAAACAAGCATCACTGCAATTGTTTTGTGGCTGTTTTCGTTAATAAGTTGTCGACTGTATTCTTTTTGGATCCAATTAATTCTGAGTCTTCACCAACACTAATTCTGCTTGCAATCTTGCGACATATTCACTAAGATTTCTTTATAAAACTCGAAGTTCAGTATTTATGGGAGGGAGGTTTTTCTATTTTTTTGCGTAAAGGTTTGCGTCTCAGCTAAATTGATGAGTCCCAAACAATTAGGGATGTATCCCGCATATGTCTGGAACAAAAGGTAATCTGTTTTTATATAACTTCCTAATACAATCTTTATAAGAGAAAAATAGTAATCCACTCTTTAACTGTAATAGGAACTGAAACATGTCTATATACTAGTGATTAACGTACTGCATTTACTAACAGGAACTCAACATGCAAATGTAGCTATATTCAAGCAAATTATTAATATCAAATGCTTTTCCCTTTTGAAGTGAAAAATAAAAAAAAAAAATGTTTGTTGTTTCCTTGTGATGTTGAATAAATTCTTGGAGATGTTGATTTTATTTTTATGCGGTCAGATTTTGTTTCCTTGTTTTCAGGCTTTCTTAATTCTTTCGTGATGTATCCTCACATTTCCCACATTCACAGATGTGCATATTGCGATCACTTGCTAGTTTTTTGTACGTTTGATTTTCTTTCCCTCTTGTTTGCTTTCTCTGATTTGCACTTATTACAATAAATTACACTGAAATTTATGATGTCGTTATGAATAATATGTTCCTTTACATTCCCTTCTCTAACACAAGAATTTCCTACTTATCTTTCTAGACAACGTCAATAATGGACCTCTTTTTTCTAACTTTCACTATTTTCTTTGCATTCAGCGCATAAACAAATTACTCTAATTTACTCTCAATTAAATAAAATTAGGGAATTTCCCACTAGTTATTCACAGCAAGAGATTGTGTTCAATTTCATGTTTTTGCCATACATGTATTTGAATCTAATTTTGACCCCATCAAATTTCAACACAATATATTGTTTGAATGACTTGCTACAGGATGAACATTCTTTTAAAACTTCACATTTACATTAAAATTTTCCCACCACTTAAAATTACTTGAAAGATTTTATATTTTTACTTATTCTAATCAACCAAAAGAAAATGTCTAGTTCTTTTACCGTTTTCATGAAAATATACCTTATGTAGAGTCATCTTAAACTAAGTGAGTGTACGCCTATTTGAAGTCTTCAATCCAATGCTGTCATAGACACAGACTGGATTTTTCATAAAAATGATCTTTTAAAATGAATAAACGTCTCTGAAAGCAGTTTCACGATTTATGAGATTTTAAAAATATCTTACACTATTCTGATTGCCTTAACTAAGCATGGCTCAATCTCTTATAACTATAATTTTACATACTAAAAGGCGAAAATACATATGTGTCAACACGTTAATCATAAATCCAACAAAATATACAAATCGATGTTTTCAATATGTGTACTTAGGGCAGCTAAATGGAACCATCCGACCAAAAAGCCGGAAGGTTAGGATCAGGTGCCATGGATGGAGTAAGCTAATCTCCTCTGCTTTTGATATTTGAATGTTTCTTTACCAAATCAGCAATCTTCTCCAAGACCACGTAAGAATTGATCGATAATGAATGAATTTATTAACCGTAGATTCGTTTATAACCTTTGCTAAGCATCAAACATTTTTGTTAGTTAGTTGGCCTCGCCTTTAAAAAGTACCCGCGATACACACAGCTGATACGTTGGCGAACAGGGGTCTTGCGATGCTTTCACAAACGCTAACCAACACACACACACACCGCACACACACATACGCGTAGAGCACCTTTAGATGGGGTCCTCTAAGACTTGGCAGGGCAATTAGGAAACCCCCTTTCTAGGGTCATTGGTGTATTTTTTATTTTGATAGAATTTTTTGGCTACACATTGGTTTTGATTAATTCTAACTATTACATGTTGCATATTCCAAATTTATCTGATTCGGTAAGTATTTCACTATGCTTAGGCATAGCACCCTTCACTAGAAGACTTCTCGGTCAACAGAATACAACCCTTATATCACCTCGGACAGCGATACGCACCACCACTCAACACTTGAGGACCCATATAAACATGACAACTGAAAGACATTTGAATATAGTGATATTAATTTATTCGTGATTATAATATGTACATATGTACTTTAACATGGAACATAAATATGAATTTTAAGTTGGACAAATGTGTAATACCATTTTAAATTTTGAAAGACAGGTTCGCAGTCGGTTCAATATTGATTAAACCATCCTTGATCGGCACAGAGGTCATGCATTTGAGCCGGTGCTCCGTCAACCGGATCCCGCGTCAACACTTATTCAGACGATAAGCCGTACTAGGCCAGTGCAATTGCTTCTTCGCCAAAGCTCGGCATTCAGATGCGAGAATCTATGACAGCGCCATTATTAACAAAAATGAGAGCAAACATGAATTAGAATTCGATTATATCTCTTACAACATTTAAGATATAGTTAATTTTTTTTAGTTTTTATGTCAATTCATTTAAAGAGAGCAAATAATTTCAATTTATGGGAGCAATGAATTCAATTGGGATATGTTGAATTTAGATATCTTTATTAATCTTAGAGTGCTCTTCTAAAAGAGGTCTTGCTCTCATTAATTGAATTACATTAATGATATCGTAATTCAATTTGAACGGAGAGCAATATTCAATTACTGCGCGAATTGTATGAATGGATGATATCATTAATTCGATTTAAAAGAGAGGCAATAATTGAATTATTGCGCGCATTAATTAGAATATTGCGCCGCTTTAATTCATTTAAAGAAAACATACATTCAATTACGAGCGCTCTTCACATCAGCAAAAAATATTAAAATATCCTTCAATTGAACTAATGCCACGCAATAATTACAGATTTGGGGATACCATACTAACTATTTAAAAGAACTTTTTATTGAATGATTTGCGCGCATATAAACGGATATAAAGATATCTATTAATTAGCCTTTAATTGACCTAATCCATCGAAAATCAATTCTTAATGATCATTTACAATTGTCTGCGTTTGTGGATAATCCTGTTAAACAGTTGCGGTTGGGTTTTCGGATTTAATGGAATTCATAAAGTTCAGTCTCCCTACATGATTAGTCAAACATTCATAGTAAATAGAGAATCTCATGAGACTTAATCTCAATTCATAGCAAACGTCTTAATCCCGTCCAATCTTGAATTGACTTGTTTTATTTTTAAATTTCAGCTATTTTCCTAACCTAAATCCTCATAAAAAACGCTAAGGACTTCGTCAGAATTGTTGGGAGTGATTCTTATTTTTACACCTGTAACACATATTTCCGCTAATGAATGCAATGCAGGTTTTATAGGGGTTTCGCACTTATGTGAATTCTAGCTCTGCCCATCCTTTTACAGACTTGAAAGGAAGATGACACAGACATGCGATGGAATTCTGCCCTGTAAAAATGTAAAAATTAAAGTGAAATTTCAACAAATTATATTTTCTGCAAAAATGAGATAGACACAGTGTGATAGTTTATCAGGGTGGTAAAAGTTCTGGAGTATATACATCGATGATCTAGATTATGCCCCAACATCATGAAATATCATAAATTCAAGAAATCTTGGATTAAAATCGCAATATTTTGTGTTAGAAAACAGGCTATGGACAATTTTATATTTTTTTGTCAGTTCAAAATATATGGCAGGAAGGTTCGAATTTTTTTTTAACAATTATAACATACTTCTTTTTATGGTCCAAAGCCCCTGTTCTATGACAGAAGAAATCTACTT
>CAJDSM010026953.1:7401-20118 GCA_903981925.1 Ostrea lurida | reverse complement strand
CGGGAGAATATTTTGGTGGTATTTCTAGCTTCTATATTAACGTAGATTATAACGCACCAATCTTACCTGATCGATTTTAAAGACAGTCAGTTTTTGCTCATTATTATACCTTATATTTATACGATATTGAAGTAATCTGTTTGGTTTAGTCAATCTAGCTTTAGATTGTATATTATTCGTTTATGCAGCGGTTGATGGAAATAGCTGGAGTCATATATAGCACCAGATAAATAACCGTGTCACACCTTGGGATAAGAATGATAGAAGACTGACAATTACTTTTACCTACAAGACTGGATTGTGTATCAGTTGTTCTATTAAAAATATATCGGGAAAGTGTTTGATGGGAGGACGTCAATATGGTCGTTAAACGGTCACCACGAACACTCCATAGAACAATGACCTCACTAACCCCCATGACAATAAGCGATCCACAGTTCTTACAACTGTAAAAATTGTTGGATTGGGCTTAAGGACTTTCTTATATAGATATGACAAAAGAGAAAATTTTATTTTGTTTCAACACAGCTCAACCATTTTACAAAAAAAAAAAACCCCTTTAAAAGACCACTCCTGGTAGGAAACCCAAAACGCGGGAAGGTACATCAGATCGAGCACTTCTACAAAATTAGCACGAGCCAGACTCAAGAGTTAGAAAAC
Source organism: Ostrea lurida (assembly GCA_903981925.1). Lineage (NCBI taxonomy): Eukaryota > Metazoa > Mollusca > Bivalvia > Ostreida > Ostreidae > Ostrea > Ostrea lurida. Next base: position 19,458 of record CAJDSM010026953.1, on the reverse strand, counting down.
GGGCCCGATCTAAGTACTCCATGGGTGAGGGAGCAGGAAAGTGTCGATGGATGTCTTTCGAAAATCTTAAGAGCTTGGACCGTTCCGGGACGTAATACTAGAGGAAACTCTCAGGCTTGAGACAGGAGGCTCACGTACGAAAGCTGACCACGTACCAGGATAGGGAGATTAGAGAGTCTGCCCTGAGAGGATCGATTGAGGGGCAACCGACAGCTGTCCAAAGTTACGAGGGACATTCATCTGACTAGAGGAAAAAAACCTACACACCAAAGAAAACCTGAGTTCGCTGAACCCTCTAACACTCAAACACATCACTGAGACACCCTACAGAGGGTTTACCCTGGAGAACGGGGACGGGAAGAAAAGGTATCCTGGCTGTTCCTTATTACGTAAGCCCCCACTAGCTGTCCTCAGCATTTACGTCAGTATGTCATTGGATGTCATAATTAACGGTAATATTATTTTTCTCTACTCTCTCTCTTTGGTTTTCTCGTAACACACTCTCTAATTGCTTTTCTACTTCTTCGCGTCTCTCTCGTTTGTACATTATCATACATATTCGTCAATCAAAATGTCAGTTCATTGTACATCTCTCCATTTACTTTCTCGTTGATTTTGTAGAGAACGAGTATTTGTATAAGCTAAGTTTAGCCCAATTTACCAAATGCATTCTTTGTATGTCGCTTGTCAGTTAACTCGTTTAAACAGCTTTGAGTGTAACATAATATTATGCTCGATGTTCGTGGAGTTTGTTTCATACGAATTCCTATGTTAGTTAAGAGTTAGTAGCAGTAGTGTCGAGTATTGAATCAGTGCATATCAAAGCATAATGATAGGTCTATTCCTTGAGTCGTATAATGGGTTATAAGTCATATTTTATATTACCCAGTTAACTGATAGTTTCTTTAGCTATTTTTCTTAATATCCGACTTACGGGAGTAGCCATGTCGGTGCACGGATGATGTACTCAGCTTTCAGCGAAGTTAACTCTAAAGAAGAGACAGTTTGCACTTTTTTATACATTGCTAATTTCCTCCAGCACCATGGCACCTGATCTCGGTAAAACTATTTACTGGAACTGTGTTCTTTGGGGACACTTATTGTCGGGGTGGAGAGGTCCGCTTGGCGCGATTGCCCCTTCTCAAACTATGATTCTCTGTTATATACATCATTTATATTTCACTGGTGTATTTTCATATGATTCTGCACAGAGATATATATTTTGTTAAGGTATTGTGTGAACCAGAGTGGTTGACTGGTTATTTTATTTTTCTGAGGTTATATTTGTTCACTTGAGCGGTTTTATATAACACATCTGACAATGTTAAGGATCGACGGAGTTTGACAGCGGGAAGTCACAAGTGATGGAGATGTATCAAGGGAGGTAATCGATGGGGAGAAAGGCCTCAGCTTGATAGAAAGCATGGAAGAATCTCCGAAAATGAAAATCGAAAGCAGGACATCTACTATTTCACAGCATCGCTATGCGCTATCACAATCAGAGGCCTATAAACAGTTAGCTAGAGCAGAATTTATTCTCAGAGTGAGGTTTAGAATGGAAGTTATTGATCTACACACAAAAAAAAAAAGGAAGAGGGAACAGCATATTCAAAATGCGAAATAGTGTTCTGATATCAATGTAACAATTTCAGTGGGACGTCGGTTTATATTAATGACTTTGATGATCGTTCGGCTCTTAATGTGTACAGTGTTAAAAGGAGCTCAGAATGTATTCATCAACAATAGCAGCTTACATTCCTTGTTAGTGAGGTCCTGGACAAAAGCTAGCTGACTTCACGCACCACCCAAGCTGGAGAAGGAGAAGTTGAGGAGAAGAAAGCCCTGATCAGCTCGAAGTAAAACGAGCAGGAACGTCGACTAATGCGTAGAAAGGAGGCAGAGAGTTGACCAGGCTCTGTGGGATAATAGGACACGAGGTAGTCTGAACAGTGGGAAGTGGTACAGCGGACGCCACAAGACAGAAAGAAATAAGAAGGAGGTTTAGTTAGGTGGAGAAGACAAGAGACGCGAACTGAAGATAGACAGGTAAGAGATCTGGCAAGAGAGTAGACCTTCAGGGAGAAAAGCAGGAAGGTCAGAGAGACGGTGACACGGCAAAAGAGGAAAGCAGAGGGTTGAAGTAAAACAGAAACCAAGAGGAGAGTTACGAAGAGTGATGTATCAAAATACCAGGAAAGCGACTAGCGTGCAGGTAAGGAAACTAGGGGGAGTATAGTATAATGGGGAATCGATAGAAATTAGAACGAGAAGATTTGAAGTTTGAATGGTAGGGACTAGGGAGTGTACTATAGAGGTAATAGAAACAGAGGTACACCAGCACGGAATTCTAAGGAGATTTAAACCTCTCTATATGAGCAAATTTGTCCAAAAACAATAGGAGAGGTGATCAATATATAGTTAAAAGGAAACAAGGTACGTGGGTTTAAAGAATATGAGAGCAAGAATTATAGTAAATGGGCTATGCAAATTAATTTTATGGGCCATTTAGTGGTAGTGTCACAAAAGACAGAGCTAAGTGCATTTCACAGCGAACTATTTAAAATTCTAAAGGTAAAAAAGTGTTATATTCCAATTATTCTTAATGAAGATAGATATTAATCGCAGGTTGTGTACAAAAACGAGGAAAAACCATAGTAAGAAATGATATCAAAAGAAACTTAATATCACAAAGCACAGTTGAAGAGAACATCCCTCCGAGGAACACAGAACCACTCAATAATGGTGAGTCTCTCACCTAGCCTAAGATGCTGAGTATGCTACTTGGTAGGAACCCTAATATACTCTGAAGATGAAGGCGAACAAAGCGCGGAGGCCAACAACCATTATGCTCGCCAAACCTCCAGTGAACTAATAAATCAAGGAGGCCCACTGATGTGTCCGGACAGTTGGATATGCTTCGTCAAAGGCGTGGGATAAGATTCAACGATGGGCTGACCAACTTGCCAGCGGTGGTGGGAAGCCCACAAGGGATCCCTGACGGGAGGTTTGGAGAAGCCCTGGGTCAGTCCTCCAACTGCTGCGAGAAAATTATTAGTGAGTCGATTTCCTGTTGGCTCCTGTTTTCGTATACGGACTAAGACGCCTGAAGTTCGTACATCTAGTACGAGACGTTTTATCTCAATCGGTCAGATGAAGACCATGGCTTAATTGAGTAAGTACGGGGTTACGTTCTCGTTCTGTCATAGGTAGAGAGGAGTATTTAATTTGAAGCGTTGGAACCGAATTGGCTATCTGGATTGAAGGTAGGCGTGGTATAATTTGGTGTATACGTGGTAAAAGAGATGAGTGTAGAGTGACTAGAAGATATAACTAGGATAATTGCTTGGTATGTACATGCAAGTGAAAGATGTAAGCGTTAAGTATTTGGGGATATGTTTACTATTGTGATAGTTTACATTATGCATCTCAGTGGTATAACTCTATACGCGTGTATCATGTAATGATTGTAGGTTAGGTGGACTCTGTTGATGCTTTTGTATATATTGGTTTGGTGGTGGTTTGTTTTGTATAATGTACTCAGGATGCGAAGGTGGTGTTCTATGTGTCACGCTCTGAAACGATGATGCACTTTGTTGGTCGATGTGGACTGGTAGGCAGAGACTGCATCGGCGAGTGACGGTGGTGTTCCGTAACTATCTTCATGGTTCGGTGTAGATGGTCGTTGGACGTAGGCAGAAGAGAGTGGTGTTTGTGGGGGTTCTCTTGAGAGGGAACAGGCAGAAATCTCACTTCAGTATGGAGTTGTGCTAGAGTCTCTGTTAAGGGGTTGACTAGGCAGTGGGTGCCGTGGTCATGATATGTTGAGCGGGGTCGTGGGTCGAGAGGTTTATTGGTTAGGGATTTAGGTTAAAATGTTGGTGGTGGTATTAGGCGAGGTTTTTGAGATTGGTCAATGAGGGAGGGTGGTATTGTGTAATTGTGCTAGGTGTGTAGCAGGAAGAACTGGGTCAAATGTGGTACAATAGAACTATGTTGCATGTGAGCTCGTGTGATTAGTATGGGTGAGTCCATTTTATACGCAGAGCGTGAAGGTGGTGTTCTGGGATTAGGATTGTTATGGTTTGATGTGGATTATGCAGTCAATCTTACGATGGTGGGTATGAGTTTGAGTTGATGGGTGTGATTTGGGTGTAGTGGTGGGTTTACATATGGTTTTTGGGTGTATTGATCGATAGATAGTCGTAGTTAGTTCTGAGAGTTTGTTAGGGTATTAAGAACTGGCCAAGGGAGTGGGAGGTAAATAACGTTGCAGTGTGTGTTGTTGGTTTGTGTGGCTGTGGTTGTAGTGGAGTTTGTGTGTGAATTAGTGTGATTTATAGATAGTTTTTTATATTTAGGACTTCTGTGGGTAGGCTCTGTGATGATGATAGATTGACGTATCTGCTTATGTTCGTGTGTAGGGGGGTGGAGGTTGGTATGTGTTATTGATGTGGGTGAGTTGGGTGCTGTGCGTACGTTTGAGGTGTAGCATAGGTTTATGTTGTGAGTGGTTGGGAAGTGATTGTATGTGAGGATGTGAAGATTATTGTGTGTTTTGTGGATGGAAGATTTATGTTAAGCCATTTGCGACTGAAATGCGGAGGTTATTTTGAGAAAGATTGTGTTGAAGAGTGGTTGGGATAGTTTTTTGACGGGTATGCGGGTGTGCGCGTTGTTCAGTAGTGTTGGTAGTAGTGTCGTAGTTGTGTGGTATAATGTTGGTGGTATACTTTGATGTTGTGGTGTTGGTTTCGGGTTCTGTGAGGGTTTCTAGTTGGTGGTTGGTTGTTGTGTGAATTGGGTTGTTTGAGTTCGGATTTTTGCACTAAAGCCTTAACAAGCGAATGGTGCAATTGCTGTTGTTATGGTCTATTGAAGCGGGTTTGGTTGCGTGTTGGGGGGAGTTGTGTTTGTTGTTGTGGTGGGATATTACACAGTCTTGAGAGGCCCTTACCATCAAAAAGTTTATAATTTGAACTGCGCCTTACGGTCACATATAAAACTTAAATTCTGTTTGGTATCTGGTGCTTTTGTGTGGGGGTCTGGGGGTTTCTGGTTGTCTTTTAGTGGGGAATCAGCTGGTGTGGGTTTGGTGAATGGCTATAGGTTTGGTGTTGGCTGATTATCAGTGATGGTTTTGGTAGGTGAAGTGGTTGTTCTTTGGTGGTTTGGTGTGCGGCTTTCCCAAACTGACAATAGTGTTAGTATATGATGTGTGTTGGGGGGTGTGTGGGTGAGAGGTGGGTGTTTTTGTGTGTTGGTGTTACTGTTTGGATGTGCTGTGCTTTGTGGTTGGGGTGGATGTGGTGTTGGGTTGGGCTGCGTTGTCGGTTGGCACGCGTTGGTGTTAAGAATGTGGTTGGTACATTTGACCTGTGCCTAATTTTTTGTGGTCATGGTGTTGGTGGGTTGGGGGTGTTTTTGGTGTGGTTTGTGGGTTGGTGGTGGGATTGATTAGCATACAAAATACATTTAGGAATGGACCTATTCACAATGAATTACACTGGACTGGCCTTCACACATTAATTGATCATTCTCGAACTTGGGCCTTCAACATAATTTCAACAAATTTCGGGAAAGCTGCGAGTGTTCTTTGGTTTTGTTTAAAACACAGAGAACAGAATAAAATAAATCGAGAATTTGCGAGTAAACTGGCCTTCACAAATATCTTACTACTTTGGTATACTGGGCCTTGAGATCACTGATGAAGTACATTGGGCAAATACGTCAATTAGGACCACTAAGTATGAATTATCAAGTTCGATAAATCAGGAGGCCACCTTCAAAACAATAAACAGTATTACAGTTGAAAAATCTTGCCTCTATTTAATCACTAAAATTAACATTGGTAAACAGGATATCCCACAAAAAACCTGCTTTCACATTGGATGGCCCTATTTCAGACATATCGACAGAAAAATGATAACAGAAAAATAAGATGGGAATAACAATTAGCCTATATCCCAACACAAGACAATAAACAATGAATTACATGCTGACGGGGTTAAATATCAGTATAATATTTCAAAAATACCTATTTTTGGGAAGATTAAAATTGTGATGTGATACCTTACACACAAAATTAGAATACAGGAGAGCAACTGGCCTTCAAACAAAATTTGCACCATATGAATGGCCATAACACATACTATATAGGTCGACATATATATCTTGAATAATAAACGAGGAGCCGAAACTAAAGGGAGAGCGAGCACCTGTGCGACCGAATATCAATGTGCGCAGAGATGTACATTGGTCCGGGGACCTGGTGTACAAATTGTTTTTGGAGCAGGTGGCGTGTGACTGATATATGAATTCTGGCCATCCATATCATAACACGTCGACACTTGGACTTGGCCTGCTCACAAAATTACATTGGTTGACGCGGCACTTGTGGCATCAAAATTACTACTATGGACTTGGCCATATCACAAAATTACACTAGACCGGGCATGAGTTATAGAACTCATGTAAGGTCACACTTGACAACGAAATGAGAAAGTAAATTCGGAACATCACTCCTATATATAGTAAAATATAATCTTGACGGCAAACAGTAGTGGCAGAACTGAGCTATAAGAGCCCACTATACTGAAACAATATCCAATTGTTTCTTAATAGACGGCCGAGGTGGTGATGTATCACCTTTAGAGAGAATGTAAATGTAAAGTGGGCACTTCGAATATGGGCGAGTATTGAGGAAGAGTTTAACATTGTACCATAATGAGTCATTGGACAAATGCGTTATAACGAAAAGTAATGATAGCTTGGTCATCATAAAGTAACTCTGGCTTCATGGTGTCTCGGTAAGAACATTATCTTCAGAGAAAGATTACGTGATCTGAAGTGGAAGTGTTTTAAGTGTAATACTATGTTGGATGGGCTTACATTTTTTGTCCAACGCTACACAGAGACCACAATTGTAAAGTTGCATCGTAAAGAGGCGAATGAAGGAGCACGCGAGAAGTTCATATCTGACTAGAAGCGGCGAGCTAGTATGTAGACGACAGTAATGCCCATGCGATGAAGGTTGGAGTGAATGGACGCAGGTTAGGATCAAGCCCCAATAAGTATCTTGCAATGGACCGTAATATGTATAGTAAGACGTTTTAATAAAATACTTATTTACATGTTGTTGAGAGTCAGATGGTATCAAAATTGCAGCTCTCAAGCATGATACGAGATGAGAATTCGAGACTTTTCGAAAAGAAACACTACACAATGTAGCTAGATATATTGCTGCCCATACAGAGGATGGGAGAAGAAAGTTTTGAATATAAAAGCAATCGGTGTGAAAAATATAAGACAAGGAAACAATATTAAATAAAAAGAGTGCTAGTTTCATTCATAGATCGAAGAGTAGTTAAGCTGGATCACATTTACATATAGAAAATAATCATATAAAAAAAAAAAAAATAAAGTTGAGTCCAGTTTGACTGCAAATAGATAGAACAAGTATCCTTTTTGTGTGTTAAGAATAACAATTTTTCATCACAATTAAAGCGGCTATTTTTTTTCACATTAATTAAAAACAATTTAGGGCATCAATCAAATTTTACGAGACCAGAATTCACCTTGAAGTCTTGTGCTTCTCTGTAATCAATAACAATTCCAATTACTAGGAGCCCATCAACTTTATGACAGGTGCGTCCTAAGATGTACCAAGCTGTGTAGATCGCAGAGTTTGGAATCCTAAGGTGAGAGTTGGGCAATCACTTCAAAGCTGATAGAAATTATCGAATATCGTATGTCATATAATAATGCAAAATTTCACTATTTTCTGGTCATATAAAAGAAAGGGGAATAAGAATCGATGTTTATGGGTACAGAAACATAATTCCCAGAATCAAAATGGAGCTTTAACTACTATCCTTGAAATCCAATATAGTGATAATATTCAGTCTTACTTGGTGGTGAACTTTTGACAAATGAATCAAAAAGTTATTTATCATCGTTTTCACAGACCACGTATGTTTGATTACCCACTCAATGTGTGATGACTGATACTATAGTTTTGCTTAATCTTTCACAGGCTCTGGTGCGTCCAGACGTATGCCGATGCAGAATGTAAAACAGGAAAGGAAGATGGAGACAATGTGAAGTCAACCCAATGACATCATAGGGGCAGAGCCAACGATGCGGGTGACTACTCCGTAAGCCATTGTGAAACAGACCGCGACAAAATACTCAACATCCTCACCAAATTAGCTCAGAGGGGCCTGTGGGTGACCCTGCCAGGGTGATAAAGGTAAGTAAGGGCTGATATTTTATATTCCAAAAAAACCTCTAGATAGTATTATGTGTTGTAGAGCGGTGTATATTTAAGAGATTTTCATCTCACATAATTTCGGAAATAATTATTATATTCCCCGCTCTGCGAACAGGGAGTAGGTTGGTAGACTGAAGTGTTGTGGGGGGAATGCCGTCGCGGTTCTGTCGGATGTGGCTGAGAACTATATTATATTTTTGGTTGCATTAGTTTCTCTAGCGCACTTATCTATGTGGTATTGATATTATACATATCTCAATCTAGGGGTCCCATACTGATGGCTTTAGCTAATTATCAGATCCGTTTCACTTGTCTCAGACCAGGTATTTTTTTGTGGTGACTATGAGTGTATTTATATTTACAAGGGGGTTGTGGGTATGCTCGTTGTGTGTTAAGTGCGGTTTTAATTGCTCTTCTTAGGATTCCGGTTAGGTGGGGTTTTTAAACTTGTAGGAGGGTGAGTAGTGAAGCTCACGTGTCACTGGGATTATCAATCCTTATCGCACTTAACAAATAGCTAGATAATCAACCAACTGCTAATCCAAGACCTTGTGTGACAAGTATTATATCTAGTAACTTATGGCATTTCGGAGCGCCGAGTCAATTTTCGGCAATTTCAATTTAGGGAAAATCTTAAATCGTAGTGACATCCAATAATCGTGTCATAATTAAGCCCTAGTACGCGTGTCATAGTTACCATTACCTGAGTTTGTGTCCGCATGCTCACATACTGCATGCATGATATTACAACAGTGATGACTTTAACAAATTGACATTTCATTATTATGAATTTTTTCTACTATATCAGTATCAATTAAGAAGAAATTTTGACAAAATTGGACTTGGGTCAAACGTACAGTGGGATGATTCATTATTGTGTATCTATCATTTCCAGGTGTTGTCGAGCATATTTCTTTGAAACATAGATACAAATTGAACAGGCTGAAGAGAGTTTAGAATAAGTATAATTGAGAATATCATTTATCCCTTTCTAGTGAGTTAAAATAAATTAGCTTTTAATATAGTATTAGAGAACTCAATGTAAACACTTGCAGAAGTGAAAGAAAAATCATCTATGCGCAATGTAGATTTATTTTTCAGTCAAATTAGCAAAACCTATTTCATGCTACATTTATTTTTTCCACCTTTTAATGTGTTTTCTGTATAAGACATTGTGATTCGTAGCTTGGATTAATCATGTCTCTGTACTATTTCGTTTGCTTTACATTCACCAAATGTTTTATTCAAATCTTTTTACAATTACTTGTTATTGATTTCCTCATTCAAAGCAATGACGTGTTATTTATTATTGTTGCATTCTATATTTAATAAAACTCATTTTAGCGCTACATGTCTAAGTTCTATATGGTTTCAAGAACATTATTTGATTCAGAAACTTTAAGAGATCAACTTCTAAATACAATGAACACAATAATGCGTTTTCCTGGCTTTAAACCACTGACGTTGTTTTCTCTATACGTTTTCATTCATACACTTACAGTAATGTTGTTATTATGTTGTTAAACGAATACTTTAGAATCATTTGACTTCATGGGGGTCAATGTTCGTGGGTTAACAAAATTTTACTGGATTTCGTGGGTAACTAGCCTATTCTATACGTAAGAGTATATATACTTACTGAGTATTTAAATAGTTTTTCTTGTCTCATTTTTTTACCACATACTGTAATTTAAGCATTTTTGTTCAATGAATTATTGATTTGTTATGCAAGCGTGATTGTGAAATAGTGAGAATCACTTATAACACCAGATAAATAATGCAACTTGGGTAATACATGTACTTATATAAAGATTCTTAAAAAATTGAAAATGTTCATGGGGACGTAAATTCGTAGGTAAAGGTGACTCACGAAATCCACGAACATTGGTCCCCCACGAAGAATGATGATTCCACACTATGGGGTGCTGATTATCCTGTGATATAATACTGTAAAGGGGAAAATATTCGCGTGGGTTTTATTTTCGCTATATTCGCTATTATGTCAACTATCGCGAAAATAAAACTATCACGGAGTGCTATTCAATGTATTTGGGTATATGATTCTAGCTTAGAATATTTACTATCCGCGAAATTTAAACCATCGCGAAATGCTAAAAGATGGGAAAAAATCGCGAAATTTTAGCCCCGCGAATTTAAAGCCCTTTACAGTATCTTTGTCATTGGCTTTACAACAAGAATGCTTAAAAATCGAAACATAGCCATTCGAGTTAAAGATATGTTTTTCAAAATGATGTTATCATCAGTTTACGAATTAAGAAACAATGTACAGACAGTATGCATTTTGACGATTTTATTGAGAAAATTGTATCTGGACATTACTTTTACTTCAATAAGTCTTCTAATCAACCTCCTATTTTTAATGTGAAGTACATGTACATATTTGATTGCAACTACAAATGTAGTAACTACTTGTACAGAAACGTTTTGATATCAGAAATGCAGAATAGAAACAGAAGATGTCGAGATGTAGGTAATTGATGAAATATTATGTGACGTTTATAACAAGGAATACTCCTAGAGGAGTAAGTATTCCCTGTCGATTGGTCACATCCGCCATGAGTCATATATCTCCATCGGGCAAATGGAGGAATCCGTACTCAAAATCAGTGTGTAAAGAACGCTCTCCATTGGTAGGTTATGTTGGTAAATTAGATAATTATAAAGACCATAAAATTTGCAAAATGTTGACTATAAAACAGTATACTTATTTGCGAATAGCCCACCTCGAACTATAACTCATCATAAGCAAACAACCTTTTGCTCATATAAAATCAGTTGAGAGACATAAGCAGGACTTGAAGGTAATAATAGTGTACCGATTCAACAACATGTTGCATTTAGCAAACTAGAGCGATATGATAACCATAGAATTAGCAAATTGTTGACTTTAAACGTGACTGTTGAAACCATTGGATATTGTTTACTTGTTTGCCAATAGCCTGTCTCGGGTTAAAAACTGATCACTCGCTGAACAAGTCCTTGCCTATCAAATCAGTAAACAGGACTGGACTTTTTATATTTATCATAGGCTAATAAGCTCGTGGAAATGTACTATGTTTTTCCTGTATAAGCAAAATTGTACCTTTTCGTACACTAACTACCAAAATCACATGAACTACCTAATCAAGATAATGGGTTCACGACGGGTGTGACAGGTCGATAGGGGATGCTTACTCCTCCCAGGCACCTGATCCCACCTCTGGTGTACCCAGGGGTACGTGTTTGACCAGCTCTTGATGTGTATTCTGTTTGGGACTTATAAAATTAACCACTGTTCGTTATCTTTGCATTTTCACTATTTGAGAAATTCCTATGTCCTATAAATGATACTTGATTGATTCTGAATAGATTTAGGGGATATTCTTAGAGATATGGAACGTTGTGTCAACTTCAACAGTAGGGTTAGCTAAAGGTTGTAACATATATAAATCATATACGGTACCAATNTCGTCAACTTCAAACAGTAGGCTTAGCTAAAGGTTGTAACATACATAAATCATATACGGTACCAATTTTGATGCACCAGATGCGCATTTAGACAAATTATTAACATCAAAGAACTACTGTACAGCAATTTAACATTGAAACATCAACCATTTTTCCTCGTTGTNCATCAACGAACTACTGTACGGCAATTTAGCATTGAAACATCAACCATTTTTCCTCGTTGTACAATTTTTAATGTTCAACATGATTCCAGCAGCTGGTTTTTTTCTTACCAATAATTATTCAATCCTGATGGAGTATCTAATTTAAAATAGAATTCA
>CAJDSM010026951.1:9904-25499 GCA_903981925.1 Ostrea lurida | reverse complement strand
TTAAACATAACATTCAAACATTAGGATAATTCAACATTCCAAACATTAGGAAAATTCCAACATTCAAACATAATCAAACATTAAATTCAAACATTAGGAAATTCAACATCCAAACATAGCATTCAAACATTAGGAAATTCAACATTCAAACATAACATTATAACATTAGAAAATTCAACATTCAAGCATTAAGAAAATTCAACATTCAACATTAGGAAATCAACATGCAAACATTAGGAAATTCCATTCAACACATCAGGAAAATTAACAATTCAACACATTAGGAAAATCAGACATTCAAACAATTAGAATCAACATTCAAACATTAGGAACAATCCAATAACTCAAACATTAGGAAATTTCCAACATTAGGAAAATTATAAGTAAATTCAAACATAAGGAAATTCAACATTCAAACATTAGGCAAAATAAACTTTTAACATAGGAAACTTCAACAATTAGATATCAACATTCACATTAGGCAAATTCAACATTCAAACATAGCACATTCACAACTTATTCAAAACAGAACATTCAAACATTAGGAAATTCAACATTCAAACAAATAGCCATTCAAACATTAGGAAATTCAACATTCAAACATCGAAATATAAACAATTAATAATTCAACATTCAAGCTTAGGAATTCAACATTCAAACATTAGGAAAATAAACCTTTTAAACATTAGATAATTCACATTCAACATTAGGAAATTCAATCATTCAAACATTGAAAGATCACATTAAACATTAGGAAAAATTATTGACTTCAAACTAGTTGAAGGAAATCTAATTTCAACATTAACATCAACATTAGATTCAACATTCAAACATAGGAAATATACATTCAAAATTAGGAAATTCAACATTCAAACTAGGAAAATCAATATTCAAACATTAGAAATAAATTGGAAAATTCATAAGTTCAAACATCAAGGAAATTTCACATTCAATATATTAGGAAAATTAACATTTTCAACAATTAGGAAATCAACATTCAAACATTAGGAAATTCAAACATTAGGAAATGTCCATTTAGGAAAATTCAACATTCAAACATTAGGAAAATTAATAATTCAAATATTGGAAAATTCAACTTTTCAAAACATTAGGAAATTCAACATTCACCAATCATTAGGAAAATCAACATTCAACATCATTAGAATTCAAATTACCAAACATTAGGCCATAGTCAAACATTCAACACATTAGGAAAATCAACATCAAACATAGGAAATTTCACATCAACATTAGGACAAATTCAACAATGGCAACATTAGGTAAAATACATGACATTCTAATCATTTAGGAGAAGTTCAACATTACAAACATTAGGAAAGTCCATCATGTCATGACATTAGGAAAATCTATACATTCAAACATTAGGAATTCAACATCAAAACATTAGGAAATTCAACATCCAAACATTAGAAATTCACATCTAACATTAGGAAATCAACATTCAAACATTAGGAAAATTATACATTCAAATATTAGGAAAATTTCCAATTTCCAAACATTAAAATTCAACATCCAATTCATTAGGATAATCAACTTCAAACATCAGGAAATTATACATTCAAATATTTAGGAAATTACTTCAAAACATTAGGAAATTCATCATTCAAACATTAGGAAAATCAACTTTCAAACGTTAGGGAAATTCAGCATTCAAACATTTGGAAATTCAACATTCAAAACATTTGGAAATTCAAACATTAGGAAATTCAACAGTCGATTTTATTGATAGTATTTTATCCCTCTGATTCTTTGGGTCAGTGGTGAAGAGAAGCTTGGTTAGTGTTAGAAACTACGAGCTAATGGAGATTTGTTTATGTTGATGTTCTTTTATCATCCTTGTGTATAGTGTAGATTCATTTTATCTTTTGTCGTCACTATCAGATGAGGGGGGGAAGGATGCAGGAAATTAAAGTTTTAGATAGAAAATATTTGTTTCTCATAATACTTAATTTCCTAATGTTTAAAAATCTGAAGCAGTCCATTCTTCAAAAGATATAACATCAAAATGACGTCACAATCCCGAAACACCAATCATTTCGACACCATAAGGCAAACCCAACTGACCCGACCTTTCCATGACTGTTGGATCTTGTTATCTTACAGGCACAAAAGTTTGCAGAACTTTTCGTTCATACTGAGACGTCACCAATCGCTGGACCGCAGCAGTGAGGGTTCTTTAACGTACCAACGCCTGCTGTTTTGTAAAGACCTGCGATTCTCATCCCAAATGCCATGTGCGCTTGGCGAAAGAGCAATCACTATAGGCCTATCTATATGTTTACGCTTTCGGTCTGAGCGGGGCTCAAACTCACGACCTCCCGATTACGAAGCGAACGCTCTATCAATGAGCTACCGCAATCGGTCGAAGGCACGTAGGACTAGGCCTTATCCGGCCCTGAATTTCAAGTATTCTTTGACTTCTCTATAATTTAGTAATTTTAATGATGAAATCTAAGGAACGAAAGTGATCATTATTACTTCCTTTGTAGCGATTTCAGTTTTCGATGAGGTTGGTGGCGTTTCACATTTTCAGCGCATGCGCCAACCGAAACTAATTCCTCATATATTGTATATATAATCTGAATAAAGATCTTGTTTTAATCAGATTGACTGTACATGCCATATTGGGATATGATGATTAATATCTTGACCAACACTTGAGGCCTACACTTTTTATAAACACTTATATACAGCTTTGACTTATAGCAATGTTTAGCCATTCGAAAGTCTTGGCTGTTTGCGAAATTGTACATGGTAATTTAATTTTTAATCCGAATTAAAATCATAATTTGGTTTGTATAATAATTTATATTTAAGGACGATGATGGCCGACTTCCTTTTGAAATAAATATATTATACCCTTTTTGACAGCATTGTCTTGCTCGTTGGCTTAACGATCTGTGGATGGGTCCATTTGAATCTTTTACAAACATAGCATGTTTTCAATAAAGTAAATATCAAAAGTATATATTATTGTAACGGTACATATCTTAATTTTCATTCATATCAGGTTCTTTTTCGTGGTGGGATATATACATGTACGAGTGTACATCCTCAAAAACATGCACTTTAAAGAAATTGGGCGCTTAAACGAAGTTTCTTTTGATAGTCTAAAGACATAAATAAATAGGTTATATTTACACTATTCATGCGATGAACAGCTTCTAGTATGTATGATAACAGAAAACAATGGCATTTATGCATGTAAAAGGAAACAGCGGCATATCTGATATATTATATTACATAATAACAACGTAAACGCGTTGAAAAATCCAAACACTGGAAAAAAAATAAAATAAAAACCAGTATACACCGCAATTCGTTATGTAAACAAAATACCCAAAACAAACAGAAACTAAAAACGAATCACAAGCAGGACTCAAACCCAAAATACTCAGTGTTTCTGTTTGTGAGTCTAAGAGTGAATACAATGGGCAGTTAAAAGCATAGTATTTCACAAAAGTTTCGTATCTTTGGACTTCGCGCATTTCCTTGAAAAAAAAAAAAAATCGGAAAAGTACATATTTTGTAATTCCTAAGTCACCCTTCCGCTTTTCAAAATGAAGCATTATATTCTTTGAGATGAAATATACTCATCACTCGTTTCAAATTCTTGGAGTGAAAACCAACGTTACAAACAACGATGTAAATCATATTTAAAAAGGTGTAAATTATGAGGTTTTTCCGTCAAATTCTTTTGCTATATTCGCACACATATTCTGGTAAAACCAAATGTAGTTCAAGCTATATTTATCCTGTTTTAAGTCCACAAGAAATTAAATAAATTATGACGTAGAAAATGTTCACAAGTCATTAGTAAACTTTCCACTCTTCCTGTACGTCCCGATTCCTGCCGAATCCGCATCTAAGGCGCCCACTGTCTTTATGAGTCCAAATAATGGCCAAATTGGACTTATATATAGTGAACTTAGTACTGTACGAGTTTTAAAACTAAACATTATTTATACTTTGTACCTTTTAGGAGAAGGCTTACATAGGCTTGCCCTGCTGCCTAATTCTATTATGCTTTTACATACTAAAATAATGTTTAAATTAAATTATTTATATCGCTTGTGCCTAACACGAAACGAGTTAGCTGCAGAACTGTATAGCGTTATGGTTTTTATATTTTTGACTGACTTGAAGCATTATGGTATAAGGTCAGTCAAAAATATAAAAACCATAACGCTACAGTTCTGCAGCTAGAAACGAGTGTACAGACAATGCATGTTATTCAATTTGTCTACACCTCATTTTATAGCATACACAGATGTAAACAGATTCCATTCTCATTGAATAACAATGGTATTTTCCTCGGCTTCATTAGTTTTTGTTTTCAAATCGCAATAATTTTTATGTCCAGTCATACATGTTTTCCAGATAATGTATGCAAGTATATACCACAAAATGAAGTGTGAAAAGCCGGTCACAGGTAACTCTACAGGTAAATCTAAATGCATTTCCCCTGTTACCGTTAAGAGATATTTTTTCATGACAACTTCCTTTCTGATGTTTTGAATAACGACAACCTCCCATGTCCGGGTCAGTGGGCAAATCCACGGCCACGGAAGATCACAGACCGGGATCGGCCCTCCACCCCGATCAATCACCGTGGGTAACACAATCCGAGCCCGACCTGATTTACTGCGCCAAACTCCACTATTGGAAACGATTATCATATAATGTCTGGCTTGACGGTAGCGATGCCCTAAAATTATGACATATTTGAGGGTATTTCTCCCTACTGAACTGGGAGCACTTTGTTTTTGATGTATGAAAATTGCAGCCGATCTTAACACGTTATGGCCAAAAAGGCACTCACCCGCGGAAATTATCTTTTATTGTGAAACCCGAGAACATAATCAGGTCTTATTAACAATAATGAGAGAAAATAGAAAGAAGGTACAAACGGCGAGGTATATTATTTACCGACCAGTGTTTAGTCACCGGGCGGCAAGGTAGCTTTACCGTTTTCATGAAAATACTACATACCTATCGTACTTCTAGTTTTCTTGTTGATCAAAGGTGTACAAATTACTTCCTATTTTGCATTTGAACTCCGATTTCCCCGATTTAAAAACTACTAATATTAATGTGCTACGATACGAAGTTCAATTTCGTTAGCATATATATATCCGTGAATATTTTCTACATTGAAATCTTACAATTTTCTACATTGAAATCTTATGATTTTCTATATATTGAAACCTTGCGATTCCTAATGAAATCTTGCACTTTAAAAAGGAAACATGACAACTATCAGTGGCAGCATAACAAATGTCAAGAATCTAAAAATTTTAATGGTCAGGCATGGTGCTGCAGGCTGGCAAGGGATTTGGTCCATTTCCTTCGTACATTGTACATTTCTGATTTAAAGCAGCTATAGTGTTGTGAAATTCATTACATCCGCGAAAGAGGTGAAAATCAAACATTACATCCTGGTAGATTCATTAATTTCCTGATATAATCAAAGACGTTCTTTTAATTTCACTCATCAAATATGTTTTACAAGTACGTAACAAAGTGCACATCAAACGGCAAAACCTGGTTGTGTTGTTGGATTATGATTTGTACAGACTAAAGATCCTTTGGCTGCGTGAATCACGATGACATACGGTACATGAATACTATCTTGGTGGCATTTATTCATTATACACAAAGGTTATCATGGCAAGAATCCTCATTTATTAATATCTGTCGCTTCGTATTTTTTGGTGCCTTAAAATACACGTACAAATAAAACTAGCGGTAACTTTTCTATAATATCGCGACCATGCGCCAAACCATGTTTAAGAATTATACATTTGAAATCAGATAAAGAGAATTACAAACATGCACGAGCCTTTGAAAAATCGTTAAACTAGCTCAAATTATTTGGCCCGCTGTTTTGTGGAAGGAAATGAAATATAAAAGACACCCGTTCATTAGAACTAACTTTGGACAACGGTTATGACGTAACAATTAAGCACAACACAATGGGTGAAAACATTTAAACTCTCGTAAATTTTATAATTTGTCTTTGAAAATGAAGGATATTTTATTTGGATGTAATTTTCTGATAGAATCTACAAACAAACTGTAAAGTAAAATGATTGTTTAACAATCGTTAATGAGTCGGATGGGTCGTAAAACACCCGTATCTGTCGTAGCAGACGATTTATGGTGACATGTCGCAAAAGGCATGTCATTGGACAGATCGTAACAGAAGATAATTTGCGCTTTTAAAAATCCGCGCTAAATCAAACCCTGGTATTTTGTGGCAGTCATCCACGAATAATGGCATTGTTCTAAAGTGTTGGTAGCATTCAAAAGAAAACAAGCCTTCTCCGGATTCACGGCTGTATATTTACAGTGCATTAAAGAATCATCAATTATGACAGTTTGAGTCACGGTGTATTTTCGCTTAATCAATTAATGACAGTAAAACACTTAAAGCTCAAACAGAAGAAGCCACGATATCACGCTAATGCGTCAGGATTGCTGTTATTATCCCGGAACTTGATAGCTAAAGGACCAAAGCAAAACTGCGGACCTAGACCTTTTATATGGTCAATTGTACCAAAAAGATAAAAATGTTCTCTTTCGAAATATAGGATTGTGGAATTCAACATTTCTACAGAGCAATTTTTTCTCATTTATAAAAATCTTAAATTAGTAAAAGTATGATGTACAAACATCTAGCGCTGATTTACATTAGGGTGTACACTTTCGGAGACGTATTGTCCCAGGATCTTGACAAGAAGAGATCAATACCGTTCCTTATCTTGGGCGGCAGGGTAACTCTATAGCTGTTCACAGGTCGAGCTCGCCATTGTGTTCTACAGGCTGTCCAACCTGGAATTGCAGCATATTTATCAGGAGAAAAATCGCCCAGTCTGTAAATCAGACTGCACAACTTCAAACAGATCCCTGCATTCGATTGAGATATCAAGTACCGTGGCTTTCGGGTTCACATAATAGTCCAGATTAAGTCTTGAAGGCCTGTATATGTAAATACGGTCATAAACCAAAACTGTCTTAGAAACAACAAGCAAGAACCTCTGCTCATGACTTCAAAGGCAGAATCTGAAAACTGACACGGCATTACAACATATAGCAATGGCAGCTCACGCAAGACCCTTTTGCGAAACTAAAAGAATCTCTCAAATTTACGAATATACTGACTGGGACATTTTTGCGATGCATTGCCTCTGATTCAACGAAAAGTATTTTTGTGGTGGCAGAATCAGCAACAAGCGTCAATCAAACTAAGATTCCTGTCAAGCTCCCCGGAGACGAGGACAACCCTATCTTATCTTGAACAATCTACACATCTGGATACAGTTCCCCGAAAAATAAATTATTTTTCGTGTGGTCCCGTTTGTATTTACAAATTGTTCAAAACACGTTTTTGTTCTGAAGTAGAGGACATATCATTCAATGTTTTGATTTGAAAATGATGCACTTTTACAAAAGTATAATGGCTGATAAAAGAGTTTTATTACCAGTACTATACACATTTTGTTGCGATATAAAAGACACAAAAAGCTCGTTCAGTAGTGTAGGAAATAAATTTCTTGCTGAACAAATATCAGATTGTTCCTCCCTTTATAAAATATCCTTCCAAAAGCTGTTTCACTTGCTTTTTTTCAATCTCTCACGCCAGGTTAAAATCTTCGCGTATTACTGTCGTGTGCTGTCCTGTTTATGATTTATGAAATGAGCTATAAAGTGTCGAGCAATAGATAGTTATAGTCGACTCATCGCGGGTGGTTCCAGTGGCCCGGCGCGCCAACAACATTTAATCAACAAGATTTCATGCGATATGCCTTCTCTGCCAAATGGACAAAAACATAGTAAAATTCCTTGATATGTATACACATACGAAAGTTTCGCTATAGAACGACAAACAACCATTAAAGGACAAGACGATAAATAAAAAAACAACATGACCACTACTTGTTGCAATGTTTTGGAACAACAAGCACCTGCAAACATTTTTTTTTTCCGATCACACATTATACGTGATTAGGGATTCTATATTCCATTATTGTGGTACCGTCTCTGTCGGTTACAGCTCTTGGGTATGNTAAGAAAGTTTCGCTACAGAACGGCAAACAACCACTAAAGGACAAGACGATAAATTAAAAAAACAAAACAAAAACATGACCACTACTTGTTGCAATGTTTTTGAACAACAGGCACCTGCAAACATTTTTTTTCCGATCACACATTATACATGATTAGGGATTCTATATTCCATTATAGTGGTGCCGTCTCTGTCGGTTACAGCTCTTGGGTATGGGGGACACTTCAATTACCCCAAATTCCACCACTTTAATGGAAGTGATAACCTAATAGACGTATTAAACCGAAGACAATGTTGTAATGAAATACTTCCTGATAAGAATCTTAAGCACAACACCCGTCTCCTCCAACCAATAAACCTCAAAATGGCACCATCGGGGTCTTTTCCGAATAAGCCCATCTCCAGTGTGCAGCAAGACAAGAGTCTTTGTCCGCCCCCTTCTATAATACAGCGGACGCGATCTTGGGCGTATGTTCGCCATATATTTAAGTGTCACCCATCGTAAGCCGAGACTGCGTTAGTGACTTGGGATCGGGTTCGGACGGCGATAAGATCTTGCGACAACAGTGCCAAGCCGCTTTATGAACGCTAATCGACATATATATTGTCAGATATTAAAATATGATGGACCCAACACAACGCTGACACATTATTTTTGCTTCACACCACCATGCATTTAATGGTGCCTTTAAAATTTTATACCATTAACAAATTATTAAATTTCAACATTAATTTCCTGACATACATACCCATGATATGGATTTCAACAATAAAAATTTCAAAAGATGATACCAAGGCTCCTAAGAAAGTTAAAACTTAAAATTTTTTCAAGTACATCCCTTCCTTTCATCATCCAAAAAATTGAAGAGAAGATAATGTATTTATTGCCGAAGACTAGAACTGGCGTCTTTGATACTGAGAACAAAATGGTATGATGCTCAAGATCACAAGCAATAGAAATCACAATTTTGTTTCATTTTCTGCCGAGAACAAAATACTTGTGACATACTGACAGTTAAAAATGTATCTCATTTGCGGAACAAATGAATCTTAAAAACTTCTCCAATCAACGGAATCACGGAGAGACAAAGAAAGCCAATTACGAGCCGGAGAATGTCTCTGGAAATAGCGAGCGCGGCTGACCATTTTCAGGCATGAGGAGGGGAAGGTGCTGATAGAGAGTGACGTACAGAAAGGCCTCGTCAGATTCAATTTTCCGTCAGAATGGTGACGAGTTCTACATTTCCGCATATAATGTGCTTCAGACAACACCGGATTGATCTTGCTTACGTCACAGCTGTCTATGCAAAAGCGCTTTTTTGAAGGCCAAAATTATTGAAATTTACGAAATCATTTTCTAAAAGAATAGTATATATGCCGTTGTTTTTGTAGTAGGAACTTTAACCCTACATAGTAATCCTTCCCCGNAAGTATATATGCCGGGTTTTTTTTTTGGTAGCAGAAACTTTAACCCTACATAGTAATCCTTCCCCGGAAAGACGGACATGAGCAAGATCTTTCGGCAAGGGAGGGGCTTGTCTTTATAGAACCCTTATAATCATAGGCAAATCTTGACACATGGAATTACAGACAATAGCACAGTTCAGTTTCCTTATCAAAAGAAAGGAATTGATTGTGTATCAATATTAGCCGAGCAAATCGATCGATCAATATTTTGTTTTCACAATGCTTCCGGAATCTCTTATAATGCAGGTACGCAACATTAACGACCCGGTAGGTAGGTAAGTAGGAAAAAAAGCCATAATTGTTGCTTCATACGATAAATCATGCGAACTAGCATGCTCTCTATTGATATTGAAAGAGGGTGGGGATGGGGGTAGGGGTAAGGTATACATTTTCCCCTACAAAGCATGTTGAAAACTTGCTCTGCTCATGGTGGTTTTTGACATAATTTGATTAGTCTCTTTCATTAAGTGAAACAGCATTTGATTCATTAGACACTTTGGTTTTATTCGCATTCATCTTGGAATATAAAGTATATACTTTCTAATTATTTGAAAATCAATCTAGAACTAAATCAGTTTGAAATTAGGCAGAACCTTAAATCGTCCGTTAATAANGACTAAATCCGTTTGACTTAGGCAGAACCTTAAATCGTCCGTTAATAATACAGTCGAACCTCGTTATCTTTAACTCGATGTGACCAAGAAAAAAGTTCCGAGATATTCATGGATTCGAGATATCGAGGGTAAACACACGCAGAACAAAGGTGGCTGGGACCCCCAAATAGGTTCGAAATTGCTATGATATTGAAGATATAAAAGTATAAGATAACGAAGTTCAACTGTATTTTTTATTAGCGTATCTAGCAAAAGTGGTAAATCATTTTGCAAAAAAAAAAAAAGATGTCCATGTATAAAATAAATTCTAACTGAACCAAAACTTATTAATTTTAAGGTAGGGAAAAGATGTACTGTAATTTAGGTGGAAACTCTATATTGGGGCTGTTTTTCCTAAAAGGAAAATAAAACCAGGATTGCATCCGGAGGAGGATCTCACCAGGGCCCGTTTTTCTGGGAAATGCAACTCATATTCATTTACTGAGGGAGGATACTCAATATGCTACANATTTTTTCCAAAGGAGGATCTAACCAGGACCCGTTTTCCGGGGAAATGCAACTCATATTCTTTTACTGAGGGAGGATACTCAATATGCTACAAACCCGGAAAAAGACAAACTTTAATTTGGTCCCTGTTCTTAGTTTCATTTAGCAACATAGTACGCTATTGGATGATAGAGGGTGTGCACTGCTCTCTGCTTGACACTATTCGTATATTGACTTGGTATGGAATAAATAAATTGATACCTATTATGGAATAAATAAATTGAATCTTGGAATAAATAAATTGATACCTATATATGGAATGAAATAAATTGATACCTATTACATTCAAATTTTATTTTGTGGTGATATCTGAAGAAAACTTCCCTTGAAAATTTCTTTCTGTAATGAAACAATTACGGTAACGAAAAGGTGGAAGTTCCAAATTTCTGAAGTTTTAGTCGGAGAATATAAACTGTCCGAATAGCTTACAACGAGAGCAAGAGAAGGACTAACATTAATATCCACCACTGACATTTGTATCAAGTTGTAAATTCTGGGCATCAAACGAGTAACTGAAAAAGGACCGAATCGACGCCTTTAATGAGTTACTTTGATTCAAAGGTAACAGCGGGCAATCCAGCACTATATCAAACCCTCTTCCTGGAGGGACTGACCTTTAATGACCTCACAAAAATGTTCTCGTCAACTGTGCGGCCAAGACGCGTATTTATTGCTCGCTAGTCAGGGGTTGTTGGAATTATGTAATGCCACCTCAGATTTAGCAAACGTATCAATTTATAAAATACACAGGAAGACATTGGTGGTCTTTTCATTTTTCCTCTTCATTCGTTAAGATATGATTTTTTTTATTCGTCTAATCTTTGACATGAAAGAAAGGAAATTCGTATAACTAGCACAGGTTATCCAAAACAATCCATAACATTTCATACAATATGAGATATTTTTTCTGAAATGATGTGAATCGTGATAAAAACGTGGTATCCAAACTACGATAAAACAGGATGTCGCTACATCGTCTGCAGTGATGTTCAGTCACGAGGCTGATGGTGCCATCACGCACAAAAGCAGACCAAGAAGCTTTTCGCTATGACTTCTGCTTAGCATCTTATGAGTGTGTTTCTACATTGACAGACACAAACATCTAATTTCTATATGAAAAATGGAGGAATAACGAAGTTATCTGCGAAGCTTGTAGAGTTTATCTAAAAACGTTTATCACGCGGGTTGCGCTATCTACGTCACAATGCCGTGATAAGCATGGTCTTCTATTTCTCTTTAAAAAGGCACTAACTGGTAATTCCTTCCCGGGTTTTGTTTTGTTATGTCGTAACATATCTAGATAAGAATCCCAAAGTATAAATCGCTCATTCTGAAGATTGTTTTCCAAGGTGTGGGTCAGCTACTTGAAACTACTGTCATGGGCGTGACATCATTACTTTCTTACTATATATGCAAGCATGTCGCATGTCATGTTTTGTAGCCCAAGTAAAGTTTATGCACCGATCGACCTCAATGATGAACCGAACTAGACTGGCCAGTATAACCACCACCTATTATGCGGAACATAAAATAATTCCACGTCTTATAAACTATTGAGCACTAAAAAACCCTCATTATCAATTGAATTTCTTATTCATATATACATGTACATTTTTACGAATAAAAACTGCGTTTGCAATGACAAGATTCTTAAAATATTTCATAAAGTCATATCAACATGTCATATCTCAAGACATCAATAAAACGTGGAGAAAACCTTTGATATTCATAAAAACAGAATACATAAAGCGCATCAATTAAAGCTTTACATGCCTCCCACGGTTTAATTTTAATCATTTTTATTTTAATGACTCTTGATGATAAACATATATAACTACCGCCATGCAGGTCAACGTACGACGTAGAACACTACCAAATATTCCACAGCCTCTACACAACCAAACAAAAATATATCTATTTGATAAATCGCAAACAATAAACTTTTTAAAAAATAATGGATGTAGTAAATCAATCGTATTTGCTCGTTTAAGTTTCAAAAATTTTAATTTTAATTTTGGGGGTCAGAAGTTTTATTATAACTACTGTAAACAATAGAAATGTTTCGCTGAAATTTAAAACCACCATTTGTTTTTGTGCAAAAGATTTAATTGCACCAAGGAAGGTTTCATTACCATCCTCTTAGCCACAGGATCCTATATACTCTACCAGCAAACAAGATGATTAAACGAGAAATTACACAAATTAATAGGCTTTACTTAATGGGGAAATATGGGAGCAGAATATTAATACGAAGTGGTAACATTTGGGTCAAATGTTAAAAATTTACACCATATTTTATATTATCTAATTTACAGAACTAAAAATTCTTTATAAACCCCTCTCCGTTTAATACTCCTAACATGTCATCGTGGCTAGTCTTTCCAACGAAACAAATGTCTTTTGATGACAACTCCAAATTACAGACAAATTATTTCTGCAATATGATCTTTCAGAATACCTTTTGCAATACTACCACGAGCACAACATATTACAACGTGTTCGAATAATTTCCTTTTACTATGGGACGTCTACGTTTTTTGGATGTCAGAAACAAGAACTTAAAATTTTACAGGTACAAATATACAGAATTTAAAAAAAAAACCTCGGATTTGACAAGTGTTTCTACAATTACTGCTAAAATGTCTTGGCAATTTAAGTTTGATTTCAGTGATCTGTGTAAATAAAATTAATTTTCAATAAAAGAGAAATCGTTTCCATGGAGATTGAGGAAGGTAAGATTCATTAATGATAAGGTGACACTACCCGACCAAGATAAGGGATACAACCAGGAACCTACAGCGGGGGTGGGCTATAATTAGATTTTGCAAGGTGTTCAGGGGCAGCTTAGGTCTCCAATCGGATCTAGGTGAATACTAGTAGCCATACAAGTTTCCTGATAAAAAATACGGGAAAGTTTTTAAAATTATATCGATAACTTTCATCATAGATTCTTGATCATTCCTTCTTTACATATAACTTGCGCGCGTGCACCTGTCTCCACCAACGATTACGGACTGGGGGAAAACTTTCTATGCTAGTTTCCAAGGTCAATAATATATCATATGCAACAGGTTCTAGTCGATTAAGTCATGTTGGTGCCAAAGACAACATTTGTGTTGAAGTGCCTAGTTTAATCACTCTTCTGGTCGTAGGAACACAATTTTGCGGTGACACTGAACGATCCGTCTACCAAGACATTTAACATGGCTGATAATCATTAAAATTATTACGCAACATATTTCATGTTATTATTTTTTTTATATAACTTGCATTACTTCTTAGAAAAACACATATTTCTTTTGAAACTACGGCTTTCTTTTGTAAAGCATAATTGTAATACGAGGCTACGTTACGCAGAGGCATCCATGTTTCATTAATGTTGGTTTGGTCATGCAAAGTCATGACAAAAGAACTTGGCTTACCTTTACAAACTGCCTTTGGTTTTATAGAATATATATTTGCGTAAAATTTGTATGTAAAATTTCAGTATCTTGTGCAGTTTCTTCCAAAATTCAACTTGCCAGGAATCCAAAATATTTCTTGTCATTCTAAATGAACTGTCTCAAAATTTTACTTTCATTTTCTGACATCACAAGAAGATCAGAGAAAACGGATACATGTCATTCCTCCAAGGAACTTCATAAAATGATGTAAAACTCTGTGTCAACTAGAACCAGACAACTAAAACCCCAGGTGGGTGCAGAAAGGTCACATGACGAGGAACATTACACAACCCCTGATTTTCGTGTTAATTACCTTATTCCATTTGTGTTAGACTACTTACATGTTCTGCCATTATCTGTCATCAGTCCCGGCAAGCCATCCTTCTTTGACTGTGTCGGATCTGAAATAAATGTCACTGGTTCTGACTTTAACCTGGCACTCACCTGATGTGGGTTCCAAGGAACAACTCAACACAAAGTGAGCAACAAGTTTGTAACAAGCATTACAGGGATTCTTCACATCTCAAAACACAGCAGGGACAAATTGTGCTGCTGTTTTGACCTAATTTGATCTTAATTGTAATGTACCCAGTCGCATCTTCAATTAATCAAGAATTTGTCCATTTCAAAGTAAATTAAACAAGTTGTGTTATGTTCAAACAAGTTGTGTTATGTTCAAACAAGCTGTGTTACATGCGACAGTCTGCAAAATGTGCCAAAGAACATGAGAAAACCCTGTTTTAAGTGGATTCAAAGTATGACAATTTCATGTTATTTATTCAGGGATTGTAACCATGGATCTAAAGGAAGATAAATACCACAATACAGGGACTATAATCATAGAAACAAATTGAATTTATCATATTTTATTGTCAATATATAGACAAAAGGATGGGCAAAAATTCTTTAACTTAAAACACCCTCTCTTTCTGTTATATTATGGGAACAAAGGTAGATAATTTAATTAATTCTAGGACTGTAACCATGGGAACAAAGGTAGACAATTTCATTAATTCTGGGACTGTAACATGGAACAAAGGTAGACATTTCATTAATTCTGGGACTGTAACCATGGGACAAAGGTAGATAATTTCATTAATTCTGGGACTGTAAATGGGAAAAAGGTTAGATAATTTATTAATTCTGGGACTGTAACATGGGAAACAAAGGTAGATAATTTTATTATTCTGGGACTGTAACCATGGGAAAAAGGTGATAATTTTATTATTTGGACTGTAACATGGGGAACAAAGGTAGACAATTTCATTAATTCTGGGACTGTAACCATGGGAAACAAAAGGTGCATAATTTCATTATTCTGGACTGTAACCATTGGACAAAGGTAATACATGTAATTTACTAATATCTTGTGACCGTAACCATGTGAACAAAGGTAAATAATTTAATTAACTCTGGGACTGTAACCATGGGAACAA
>CAJDSM010026943.1:0-18327 GCA_903981925.1 Ostrea lurida | reverse complement strand
TATAGAATCAACATCGCTAATTAATAAAAAAAATGTAAACATGCCAAATCGCATGTAAAACTGGGCCTTTGCCATTATTGCAGTGAATATTTTAAGGCCATTTTGGTCGACTTTCGGCCCTCTTTCCCCCAAACCATTGTCAATTTTTTTCCCCGAATTTAACTTGCATTTTGCTATTTCAAATTGGAGAGGAAAAGATGCATTTGAAAATAATAAACATATTCGATGTGAATAATGTACACGAGATTTTTACAAAATAGTTATGGGAATGAATGATTTGATAGATATATTGAAATTAAAGGCAAGAATAATGTTTGATATGATTTTAAAATCTTTTTATGTACAATTTAATTTTGTCCCCAATTCTGGACTGAAATTCGACCAATATTTCCATTTCAAATAGCCACAGGACCGCTTAGGAAAATGTACAAAAAATTACTGTATTGTAATTGTGTTTGTGTCAATACTCATAATAATTAATTTGTATTTTTGTATTTGTATGTCATTTCATTTGCATAATTTACTAGTAGGTTCACTTTGCATACTGAATGTAGATTGCGTTCATTCAAGCAGGAGTTTTAATATTTTTTTTTCAAGATTGTTTCTACTATAAACTGCCTTTTTCTCGAAATGAATGAAGTGAATATTAAACCTTTTTATTTTAGTTTACAATAACATTGTTTATTCATATTCTTTACTTTTATGTCGGTCTGAAAAGTTCTGGAACTCATGCTTATTTGTTATGTATGTTATGTGACTTGCCAACTTTTAATCAAAAGTTATTATATTTATCTGTTTGTCTACTTTTTCCATCCACCTCAAAATCTCTCTGGTGTAGCATTGCGAAATTCGTTTTTGAAATGGATATTCACTCCGAATTCTATTTTGCGAGAATCACGGGGGATTTTTAATGTGGTGAGCGGGACCCGAGAACATTCTAGAATATTCTAAAACTACTCAATGCGGAGTAGGCCGTAGTTGAATAATTACTATCTGTGATTCGGTCCCCATCAAGTTATAGAAAGTCATTCCTATACTCGCAATGTCGAAACTCTGGAGTGGAACTCCCTCGAAATTGAAATTTCATCAGCTATTAGAGAAGATATGAGCATAAATTAGCTGTCTTTATTTATTAGTAAACAACAAAACCTTTTCTGCACTATTTGATTAATTTTAAATGAAGAAATCCCAATAAAAATGTGTCCGCATCGACGTGTTTGAAATTTCACGAATTCTAATTGAAACCCTTTTTGCCGGAAGTGCTCGGGTCATAGTCACATACAATTTATTATATTGAAAATTTTTATTCAATGCAACATTCCTAAAAAAGTGGTTCAATTCAGTTTACGAGTATTTATAACATTTCTATTCATTTTATGGCCCATGCAGACCCTAATTTACATTTGTATTTGGCTATCGCAGCGAGTATAAGGATAGATACTAATCGTTAATCGGGTCGGAGGACATCTAGTCATTTACGATAGAAGTCTACGTAAATCCTTAGAGGTAGAGAGCCAAGCAGATTACATGCTCAAGGAATTTTGACGATCGCTATATGTTTGTTTAAAACTCATAGAATACTAGATGTAATCAATGGTGAAATATCAAACTCTATAATCTCGTATTCTTCGGGGAAAACAAACAAACAGACACAGTACTATTTCATAACAAATTTGATAGACAACTTGGAAATGCCAAGGTACAGTATATTCAGAGATAATCGAACGAATGGACATAATAGTTCACACGAACCTCCTATCAAAAAGAACGAAATCATCAAAATGAGCACGAAACCTCACTCCAAAGTTATTGAGCTTTCTCCAGCATTAATGATTTCCACCAATAAGACACAGCCATTATTAGTTTATCAACTTTCCTGTAAAATTCGGATATCTTTTGTGCACTGCATTTCACACGATATTTTTAAGCGTCTTTCTGGACAAAGATTTGGGGAGACCATTTTCGAATGGGTGTGCACCAAAAATCGAGCCATCCACCCATTGTTATTCTTTGGTTAGTCGTTTAATGCCATAGATTGTTTGAGTGTTCCAAATATGATTATCTATTTATATGATTAAACAGAACATAATTCAGATCAGCAAACAAAATTAACAGGATTGCGGAATTATCTTATTTTTGAGCCTTGCATTGATTCTGTTCTCCCTACTGTATAGTGTCCAAAAGATCAAATGCGGTTCTTTATTGAAGTATTTTTCTTGCGCAGTTAAACATTTGAGGCTCAGTCAACACTGTTTGTCAGAGTTTTGGGTTTAATTTAGTGACTATTACGTCTCTGGCGTCGAACTTGGCAAAACTTGGGCATCTAGGGTTTCTTATTTCAATTGATGCAGTTTTGCATTGATGCGAATGTTTGGTGCATTTTGCATTGATTGTGATTGCACAGTCTCGCAACATTCTGTAGGCCCTGGGCAGTAATCATTAATATGGAGTAAGTAAATCTATACCAGTTGACGGATATTTAAGGATATAGCTAACTTTATTTGATAACGAATAACAAATCCAATTAGTTCGGAATAACACAGTGTAGTGCATAATCGTTCCTTTGTTTATTAGCTTCTGAACAATTTGGCGTCTTTTCATGAATCAGGGTATCTGGATTAATTTTAAATCAATGAAGTAAGAGATATAAAGTAGGAAAACAATTAATATCTATAGCTATATATAGATCGATATGTATTTATATTTATATGATAAATCATTTTTGTATTCGCCCTATTAATACCTATTTTTGATTAAAATTCAGATACCCTGTGCATAAAATTAAGCCCGTAGGACATTCATATCCTGAATGCATTTTTGAAACTTAATTACAATCAATTACAGAAATGATGACTTGTGAGGACTTAAATTAAACATCACCTTTATCCTTTGTGAGTGGGTGAATGAAAGCCTTTTATTATAACTTCAGATATTTGTGGCTGTTAATGGTGTAAGTTAATATAATTGACAAGTTAGGCCTATAATTAATGTTGGTCGATAAAGTGCTCTTTTTTTTCAATGAACTATCAATTTAGTAAAATCTATTTTATTTATAAACAGTATGTCTGCTGAGTAAAGGGGCGTACGGTTGGGGCCATTTCCTTTTACATCACACGCATGATTTTGAAATTGGTCTGTAAACAGTTCTGTAATGTGATCGATCTATAAGTGTATACAGTAATGAGTGCCATGAATGTGTTAACTTGCACTTAGCACTGATAATGTCCTTTCTTTTGGAAGTAATTTTTTACTACAATTTTTTGGAAACGTAGAACTTTTATGTTCTATAAATCAATCAGCATAGACATATCACACTTTTGATGCCTCCAATTTAAATCCAGCAGTAATAAACTTGATATTGTGTGGCTGGACATAATTTACCAGTCCAAATATTGAAATGAGATTGTTTATTTTAATAATACTACCAATTGAAGGGAAATTTTTGGTGATCAGAACTTCAGACTGACTTTTTGAAAACTCTGGTACTTTCTGTAGAATAGAATGAAAACTTGAATGTACGTTATTCCTTGCAGTCAAAATAACTTTTATGCTTTTGGCTGTTTGAGTTTTATGAATTATTTATACACGTCACATATTATTTCAAAACAAGAAAGTTGAGTTCTTTGTGACTAATGTTGTCCGGTACGTATTTGATTTTTCTTATGGCTTTGGTGAATATTCTTCATTCCGATGACGAAGGGGCTGCTAGCTTTCATACTTTGGCAATTTTGTTTCAATTTTTTGATAGAATAACCAATTAATTTTTTTTTTTCAGAGTTAGCAACAATGACAATCTACACGTCTTTGCTGTAGCTCCTATCAATACAAGGTCGATTTACTCCCATCAAAGAATCGATCTGAATGCATCGACAGCCAAAAAAGAGAGGTCAGATAGAATTTAAAAATATATATATACATATCCATTTTCGATATCAGACAACACAAATGTATCAACTTCAAAAAATTATTCAAATACCACTCTGATCAATTATCATGCATAGATTTAGCTGACTATCTTGTGCAGAAAATAATTTGTTGAATTTCACTTTAATTTTGACTAAATTTCAGATTTTCCACCCATTGTGGGCGTACTCCTTTCAATGCAACGATTATAAATCAAAGCCACCAATACATCATTAGTTCAGCGACTGAAAATGGTACTTCAGTATAAGAATATTTCATACCAATACTCAAATTAACTGAGCATTTAAGATGTGGCAAGAAATTTATTTGAATTCAATAGAGCAATTATTGAACATAGCGCCTCAATACAAATGGAAATTATTTCAGTCCAGGCCGCAAGTAACATTTTAATTTCCGTCTCACAGAGTCAGACTCTTCCTTAATAATTAGTATACATTTTAACAAACAAAGAACCATATAAACATATCCACATCTTCTTCCATGTAATGGTCCAGCAGATTCCAATTGGCTGGTGGTCAAATAGCTCAGTTGGTAGAGCAACCTTATTAGAGATTCAGGGGCCCAGGTTCAAATCCAGTTCTTGACCCATTTGCATTTTTTCCTTCAAACACAAATTAACTTGACTGAAGTCTAATTCATTGCAGACATGGCCTAGTGTTTTGCTACAATTTAACGTACTGAATGATGTATTGTTGAAATGTTGCGAAATGTAAAATTCACATGCTAGCACTGCACCAGGAATTTTAATTTATAGTTTTACATTGTTTTAGTAAACAACTGAAGATGCAAAGAAGTCTGTGTGGGCAATTATGATGGCAGGAGAACATAAGAGTGAAGTGTATTAAAAATGCCAGAGGTCAGAGGAATGACGAGGATAGACATACAGGAGCAGCCAATAGCATCATTGAAGCAATAATAGAAGTGAAAGGACTCCGACATGTTAGGAGACTTCAAAAGGCTGCTGAGTACCAGGTAGTCGTTAATCACACAGAAACACATATACGGCAAAACTTCAGTGTCAATAAATCGGACCACAATGGTTGAGTTTCAATTTAATATGATGACAAGGGAGATACTAGATTTTAATGAATAGCTGCACCATGGCATAAGGCAGTGGATTGAAGTTGAAGTGCAGCCATAAATAAGGGGTCTTACTTACAATCAGATTGTTGAATTTTTCAATTTTAGCTCCACAGTTTTTATATCTGTTTAATGTGTTTTTAACTCAGACTAAAAGTTAAAACTGAGTGTTCATTATTTTCCCTAGATTCCTTGATTTATAGACATTGCTGTTTAAACCAACAATAAAGTTTTAAGAGTTACTTATTTCTATTAAAAAGAAATGCAATATCTTTTAAGGGATTGTATTGTAATACAACGGGGGTCATCCTAAATTCTTTGGGTATGTTGGCTTTCTCAATCACCTGCTTAGCAAATTTATCTTTTCAATAAATTGTGTCAGAGATTCATAATCGCCACTGCCTTTCATCTTTTTCAATGTGTTTAAGAGAATTTACCAAGCATGTAACATGTCTGCAGTGAATTTTCTGTAAATCCTCAAGAGTTCAATCAAATCTCTCAGTAAAATTTGGCCTTGCATGTGTGTGGAATATGGGCAGTTAGCAAATTCAACATGGGTGGAATCCTATTCATGGTTCCCAATGATATAAAAATGGTTTAGCCTCTTGCAACTTTTCATAATGAAATTTGAACATAAAATTACCACAGCATCCAGCAATAAATGAATACATGTCTTTTGAATAGAGACCCATCCTCCTTAACCTCAGCCAGGTCCACAAAAGTGTCTTAAAGTATTCTTGCAGTTCAATTGTTGGTCATATACTCTCCATTCATTTGTGTAAGCACTTACTTAACATGCTACTTAGGAAAAATACAATGAGGTATCTTTATCTTCAATTTAATTTGTGAGTGCAGTTGGGTTGGTTTTTTAATTGGGGGGGGGGTGGGGTTCTGGCTTTGTTATGCTTTCAGAGATCAAGTGTTATGGAATTCAACTTTACAAATGACAACATTATATTTCAGATTGTGAAAAATAATCTTACCTCAAAAAAAATGCAATCGGCAGAAGACAGTGCATTACAGATTTTATCCAGTGTCTGAATTGCACTGTTGGAACATGTAGCAGTCCAAATGGGTTTGATCCACCATTGGCCAGAGAGCTCCAGTTGGTAGTGCATCTGATGAGAGATTCAGGGGACTAGACTGGAAATCAAACTGGTCCATCTGCTGCATTTTCTCCCTATCTACTACAGATACTTGTGGTTATGCATTCATTTTCTACATGCGGGAGTCAATGCTTTCAATTGTCAGGCGTCGATCATGATCGCTCAGTTGGTATACGCATCTGACTTTAAGATTTAGGGAATCTTTTTATTCTTATGGGTTGTCTTTAAAATTGCATTTATTTCCTGTCAGTTTACATTAAACTACAGTCAAAGGTTTGGGAGCGTATCGGATTAACAGCTAGTCCTTTTAGCTCAACCAGTGTACTCGGGGTACCAGTTTGATGGGTGGTTTATCCATTGCTTTGAGCATACTAAACTTCTCTGAAATACACTGCAGTTTTGATAAAAAATTGGCATGAAACATCTTGGGTAAAATTCAGAATTTAGAATTTAATGGTCCACTGCATCCTACAGGTCAGAGGAATAGGGGTCAAAAACCTCAAAAAATGATGTCCACTTTATAATTGGATGATACAGTCATGTTACTAGTATGTACTCTATTAAAATCATCAGTTTGCTTCAGACATTGTGAACAAATGCTACAATGATTTGTTATGAAGCGACCGTTAACCAATTTTGTTGGAATTCATGACTAGTTACAAAGACTTCATGGAGTGACAATACAGAAATTAGTGCTTGAATTTTTTAATTTAAAACACCTGAGTCTTCAAAGCTTAAGACAATTATTTTAAAAATGATGAACACCTTTTCAATTGAATTGTCCTTTCTGAGACTCGGGTGACTGTAGAGGCCAGGGGCCTCTTTCTCAGTTTTTAAATATTATCATGCATGGAATTGTTAAGTTGTTTCTATTCAGCTCTGTGCCACTCTCTTGGAAATGCAAGCACCACATTCACCATGTTTTATGAAAGTAATACAAGGCAAAGTATGGAGGAAAAAATGCAGGAGTTAATGCATTGTCTGAGAGGATGGAAAACTGAACAAGAACTGGCAAGAGTTCAGGAAAGCATTCAGCTTCTTTATCATGACATTAACTAGTCAATTATTCAAAGACGCATTGTTGTTAACTTTTGTTCACTTTAATTGTTGGAAATAAACAGATCAGTAAAATGATTTTAGGAGATTTTATTTTTTTATATACCAGTACGGTACCTGCCCTGGATTGGACTGGTTATACCCACTATGGTCTGTCAATGCCATTTACAAGTGCTAGGATAGCAAATTGGTTCCAATTTAATAAAGGAAAGAAGCATGTAGCATTTAAACGGTTAGATGGTGTTGCTCACCCAGTGGCAAGTTTAGCTCAGTTTTGTAAAAGCACTGACTGAGATTTCAGGGGGCCTGGGTTTCGATCCTGGTCTTGTTCATTGCTTCCATTCCTTTTATATTTGGTCAAGGTCAAATTTACATTAAAGTGTATCAGTTACCTGTGATGGGTTTTTGATGGCTGGTGACAGTTAGCTCAGTTGGTAGAGCGCTTGACCTTAGATTCAGGGGGGCAGGGTCTTGGAATCTTCAGGTTTAGTATTTTCATTTGGTATCATTTATCACCCTGGACTTAAAGACAATTTAAGGGCGGGCCGGAATTGTCCGCTGGTGGGTCAGCTGGTGGCTACGCCCAGTTGTTGGAGCACCTGACTTAGAGATTCAGTGGATCTGGGTTTGAAATCTAGATGTGTCATTGCAAATTTTCTCCTTCTGTCATATTGGTGAATTTGTCGTACTACATGTATGAACTAAGATATACAAAGTGCATTTACTAATTAAAGGCCCTATATAATCAAACCTGCATGGTACATATGATGCCATTTTGTTCATACTTTTATAGGTAATCTGGAGAGAAAAAACAATAAGGCTAGAACCATGCACCAAACATAGTGTAATGTTCCCATATGTTGGTTGCAAGTATGTTTTGAAAAATAATTGTCATAATTCTGTTGAATATTGTCCTTTTTTTTTCATTGCTCGTGGACTGGGTGTATTTGCTGTGCAAGCTTTGATTTTTTCTTCATGTTCAATATATTGCTACATAATTTGTTCACTGGCATTTAGCATTGTAAGATATGATTTAATTCTGTTTTTTGTGGACAAAATTCAATGGAATCTGATGTAATTGTTAGACTTGACAAGATAAAGAATTTTTTGGTTCCAACTGGCAAAATAATTGGAATTTAGTGGAGGATGTTTGTAGGCTGACTTTTTTGAGAAACTGCGCAGGACGCTAGTCATTAAGTATTACTGGTTCAACTACTGACACTATCGGTGCAAACATATTACACATTACAACTGAAACCTGTCAGTTGAAAAACTTTGTGTCAATTTCAGATTTTTTGTCAGGGTTTTGGTAGGGACTATATCTTGTGGTGGGAAGGATTGATTAATCAAAAGTAATGATTTTGCAGTTTTCTATTTCACCAATAAAACCTTCTATTTCTATACCCTATTCAATAATTACAGTTTTAAAATTAATCATACAAGTAATGGAGATTGGAACTAGTTCAAAATACTTGTTTATTTATTAATTTTGTTGAGGTATTTTCCAAAAGAATAACAATTTTTAAATAATCGTAATCCAATTCAATTTACTCGAAATTCTGTGCAAAAATCCATATTTTTGCCAATATTTTTTAAAAATTTGACCGAAATCCTCTACTTTTTAAAGTTCGCATATTAATTTTTGGAGACAAGACTCTGAATATTCGTGAATTTTAAGAAATTGACATCCACTCATGTAATTTTTTAACTCTGAAAATTCGATTATCATGAATTTTTCTGTACTATCAAGTCAGAAAGGTCCGTTATTTATTTCCATTACAAGTTTTAATCTTTTTTATATCTGTATTGTAAGATAGACTTATTAGTATCTATTTCATGGTAAATGATTGATTTGTATTCTTATGTTTTGTTTCACAACAGAACAATGGAGTTTAAATGAATAAATTTGAGTGGAATTTTAACGTACCTTTCGCTGCCACAACGTTTTGAATGTAATTGTCAAGTTGCAAATTGCAAACGTCAAAATTATTTTAACGTAGATATTGTATGACGTTGCTCAACGTTATTTTTCATGTTTTGACGTACAGGCACATGTTCTTATCTCTTGGCTGTGGCTAATACATAAGACAAATTATCAAACAAATCGCCCCGTGGACTCTAGGCGATTGTGCTGATTTCGGCCCAAAATCGCCGCATGGCAGCAGATTTCGAAGTGGTAAGTGCAAAAAGGTCATGTTAAAACACTGTAGCTTCGAAAACAAGCATGAAACCAATTTTTTTCTTTTTAATTTCCCGATTCTCTTTCCAAGGTAGAAATAAAATACGCTTCCCCAAAATTGACATACTTTAAACCTCACTCTAGAAACCTCCTTTAACTCGTATAATGCAATGCTCATTAAATTAGTAAGACAAGACTTGGATCTTTGTAACCTGAGTAAACATATCATATACTATGGTAATTTGTGCTCTTTCTAATTTTTGAAGACTCATCTTTGGAGAATTAATTAAAGGTCATATAATCATACTTGTAATAATTTTTTTTGTTTTGTTTCCAAACTGATTATACATGTAGTTGGTATAGTCTCTTAATGACATCGATTAGACCAACTGGTAGAATGTGATCTTGTGAAAAAGTGAAGATAACAAAATGGAACAATCTCGAACAGTCCTTACAGTTAAGAGTTGGGCAAACATGGATCCTTTGATAACGTAGGTGGATTCTGGTGCCTAGAGGAGAAAAGCATATTACTATCCTGTACATTTCCACATGAAGCTTTATCATTGAACTCGGGAGTAATCCATATTAGATCAGAAGTTTAAATTATGGCCTCCAAATTAACAACACAAATGTATTGGGTAGCATTTTGGGAATCCAATGGCTATGTTGTTTTGGCACACTAGATTGCTATAACAACCATAGAATTTGCAAAACTGCTGACTTGTAATAAGAAACTTGAAGGCCGTGCAGCGTTCGGCAGCCGCTTTGCCATTGGAGATTACAACGCATAAAGCAGTGGTAACATCTAATTGCTAAGCAACTCCAGTGGCAAGACACTCCAAGCTCTCGTCGGGAGGGCCAGCCATTATGCTATAACGGATAGTTTATCAGATAGTGGACATCCAGGCAGTGAGCTACCTAAAACCAGCATCATGCGGACCAGAGCCACTCCAGCGATTTCTTGTTCCACACCCAGGAGGAAGTGTAAAAGACCTCCTTCTTCCCAAGCCATCCGGCTCTGGAAAAGTTACCAGGGGGCGCAGTGGAGCCAAGTTACCAAGGGCGAGTGGAGGCCAAGACCCTGAACAGCTTTAAAAGAACCCGCTGTCCGGTGGCGCCCAGCTGTAGACGAACTCTGTGGGTTTTTGTTTATCTATTTTACCGTTGCACTGTCCATAGATGTTCACTCCTGGGCACAACAGAGGTGGCGATAGCGATAATGCACTAAAACGGAGAAGAGACTGTTGAAACCCCTGCAACATCCAACCTTGTTTGTCAAAGTAGCCTGCTTGATGTAAAAGCTGATCATAATGCCCAGAGAAGATTTAGTGCTATTGAATCATTTGAGAGACAAACACCTATCGCAGGTGATGATGGAATACTGCATCTCTTCTCACAACAGACAATAACATATTCGATGTGAATAATGTACACGAGATTTTACAAAAAGTTATGGGAATGATGATTTAGATAGAATAATTGAAAATTAAAGGCAAAATAATGTTTTATATGATTTTAAAACTTATTTATGATAAATTTAATTTTTCCCAATTTGACTGAAATATCGACAATATTTCCCATTTCAAAAGCCACAGGACCCTTAGGAAAAATGTACAAAAATCACTGTATTGTAATTGTGTTTGTGTCAATACTCAATAAATATTTTGTATTTTTGTATTTTGTATGTCAATTCATTTCAAATTTAGCTCAGTAGGTTGGCACATTGCATACTGAAATGTAGATTGCAGGTTCCATTCAAGCAGGAGTTTTAAATTTTTTTTTCAAATTGCTTTCTACTAAAACTGCATTTTTTGATGAAATAGAGTGAATTAAACTTTTTTTTATTTTCAAAACATTGTTTATCATATCCTTATCTTTTATGTCGGTCTGAAAAGCTCTCTGGAACTCATGTTATTTTGTTATGTACATGTATATGACTTGCCAACTTTAAATAAAGCTTATGTCTTTATCTGTATCTACTTTTCATCCACATCAAATCTCTCTGGTGTAGCATTGCGAAATTCGTTTTGAAATGGATTCACTCCGAATCACTATATTGCGAAAATAGGGAGGGATTTTTAACTGTGGTGGGAACCGAGAACAATTGAATATTCTAACTACTCAATGCAGTAGGCCTAGTTAGTATTCTACTGTGACTCGTCCTCACAAGTTAGAAATCCTTCCTATACTCGCATTAGGCAAATCGGAGTGGACCACTCCGAAATGAATTTCATAGCTATTAGAGAGAATGAGACATAAATTAGGTCTTATTTTATTAGTAACAAACCTTTTCTGACTATTTGTTAATGCCTTTAAATGAAGAAAATCCAATAAAAATGCTGTCCGCTCGAGTGTTTGAATTTCACGAATTCAAATTCGAACCTCTTTTGCCGGAAGTGTGGGTATCAGTCAGTCATACAAATTTTATTTGAAATTTTAAATTAAATGCAAAATTCACTAAAAACAGTGGTTAAATTCAGTTACAGTATTATAACATTTCTATTTCATTTTATGGCCCATGCAGACCCTATTTACAAATTTCGTTTTGCTACGAAGCGAGTATAAGGATAGAATTCTATCGTTAAACCGGGTCCGGAGGACATCTGTCATTTAACGATAGAACGTTCTATCTAGAGTAGGCCCAACAATTTCACATGCTCCAAGGAATTTTTGACGACTGCTAATAGTTTGTTAAAATCCAGAATACTAGATGTAAATCAATGGTGAAATCAAATTATAATATCGTATTCTACGGGGAAAAAAACACACAGACATTCATTAACAAATTTGATAGACAAGTTGGCAACGCAAGTACAGTATTCAGAGATAATTCGAACGAATGGACATTAATATGCTTACCAACGAAACCTCCTATCAAAAAGAACGAAATCATCAAAATGAGCAGAAACACTCCAAGAGCTATGAGCTTCCTCCAGCTTAAATTTTCCAAAACGACACCAGCCATTATTAGTTTACAACTTTCTTCAAAAATTCGTCATCTTTTGTGCACTGATTTACACCGATTTAAAGCTCTTTCTGGACAAAGATGTTGGGAGAAACCATTATTGATGGGTGTGCACCAAAATGACGCATTACACTTTTCTTTGTAAGCGTTTAATGCATGATTGTTTGAGTGTTCAAAAATTGATTATCATATTATAAGTTAAACAGAACATATCAGATTAGCAAACAAAATTACAGGATGCGGAAATATCTTATTTTGAGCCTTGCATTGATTCTGTTCTCCCCTACTGGTATAGTTCCAAAAGATCAAATGGCGGTTTTTATTGAAGTAATTTTCTTCGCAGAACAATTTAGCCTCCAGTCAACACTGTCTTGCTAGATTTGGGTTTAATTTGTACATTACTCTCTGGTCGAAATTGCAAAATTTTCTCTAGCGGTTTCTTTCAATTGATGCAGTTTTGCATTGATTGTGATGTTGGTGCAGTTTTGCATTGATTGTGATTTGCACAGTTCGCAAACTTCTGTAGGCCTGGAGTAAGCTAATTATGGCAGTAGTACAATACAATCTGCAAGATATTTAGGAATAGCTAACTTTATCTGATAAGGAATAACCAAATCAATTATTCGGAATACACAGTGTAGTGCCATAAATGTTCCTTTGTTTGAATTAGCATTCTGAACACATTGCTTTGGCTCATTTTCATGAATCAAGGTTCTGAATTTTAATCATAAATAAGAGATATCAATAGGAAAAAAAATAATATCATATAATATAATACAATGTATTTATATTATATAGATATCATTTTTTCCCCTATTAATACTTATTTAGTTGGGATTAAAATTCAGATACCTGTGCATAAATTAGGCGTAGGAAACATCTATTCCTGAATGATTTTTGAAACTTAATTACCATCAATTACAGAAATATGACTTGTGAGACTTAAATTAAACATCAACTTTATCCTTTGTGAGTGGGGAATGAAAGCCTTTTATTATAACTTCAGATATTTGTGCTGTTAATGGTGTAAAAGTTACTATAAATTGACAAGTAGGCCTATAATTAATGATTTCAAAAAGTGCTCTTTTTTTTCAATGAACTATCAATTTAGTAAAATCTATTTTATTCTATAACAGTATGCTGTGAGTAAAGGGGCGTACGGTTGGGTGCATTTCTTTTACATCACACGCATGATTTTGAAATTGGTCTGTAAAAGTTCTGTAGATGTAGATCGATCTATAAGTGTATACATAATGCAGTGCCATGAATGTGTTAACTTGCACTTTAGCACTGATAATGTCATTTCTTTTGGAAGTAATTTTTACTACAATTTTCTTGGAAACAATAGAACTTTTTATGTTCTATAAATCAATAGCATAGACAATATAAACTTTTGATGCTCCAATTTACAATCCAGCAGTAATAAAATTGATACTTGTGTGCCGGACATAATTTACCAGTCCAAATATTGAAATGAGATGTTATTTTAATAATACTACCAATTGAAGGGAAATTTTTGGTGATCAAAACTTCAGACTGACATTTTTGAAAACTTCTGGTACTTTCTGTAAGAATAGAATGAAAACCTTGAATGTAGTATTCTTGCAGTCAAAATAACTTTTATGCTTTTGGCTGTTTAGTTTTCAATGAATTATATTATACACGTACACATATATTTCAAAAACAGAAAAGTTGAGTCATTTGTGACTATGTTGTCGGTAGATTTGATTTTTCTATGGCTTGGTGACATATTCTTCATTCAGATGACGAAGGGGCTGCATAGCTTTCATACTTTGAAATTTTGTTTCAATTTTAATTGATAGAATACCATTATTTTTTTTTTCAGAGTTAGCAACAATGACATCTACAGGTCTTGCTGTAACTCCTATCAATACAAGGTCAGATTTCAACTCCATCAAAGAATCGATGAATGCATCGACAGCAGAAGAAAGAGAAGGTCCAGAGTAAGATTTAAAAATATATATATACACAATATCACATTTTCAGATATCAGAAACACAAATGTATAACTCAAAAAATTATTAAATACCACTCTGATCAATTATCATGCATAGATTTAGCTGACTATCATTTGTGCAGAAAATAATTTGTTGAATTTCACTTTTAATTTTGACTATTTCAGAATTTTCACCCATTGTGGGCGTACTCCTTTCAATGCAACGATTATAAATCAAAGCCACCAATACATCATTAGTTCAGCGAACTGAAAATTACTTCAGTATAAGAATATTTCAATACCAATAACTTCAAATTAACTGAGATTTAGATGTGGCAAGAAATTTATTTGAATTCAATAGAGCAATTATTGAACATAAGCAAGCTCAATACACATGGAAACTGTATTTCAGTCAGGCAGCAAGTAACATTTTAATTTCAGTCTAACAGAGTCAGATCTCCTCCTTAAATAATTAGTATACATTTTACAAACAAAGAACCAATATAAAACATAAAATCCACATCATTCTTCCCATGTAATGGTCAGCCAGATTCAATTGCTGGTGGTCAAATAGCTCAGTTGGTAGAGCACCTTATTAGAGATTCAGGGGCCCCAGGTTCAAATCCCAGTCTGACCCATTGCATTTTCTTCCTTCAAACAACAAATTAACTTGACTGAAGTCTAAATCACTTGAAGACATGGCACTATGTTTTGCTACATAGCGTACTGAATGATGTATTGTGAAATGTATTGCGAAATGTAAATTCACATGCTACACTGCACCAGGAATTTATTTATAGTTTTACATTGTTTAGTAAACCAACTGAAGATGCCAAAGAAGTCTGTGTGGGCAATTATGATGCAGGAGAACATAAGAGTGACAGTGTATTAAAAATGCCAGAGTCAGATCGACTGACGAGGATAGACATACAGGAAGCAGCCAATAGCATCATTGAAGCAACTAATAAGAAACGGAAAAAGGACTCAGACATGTTAGGAGACTTCAAAAAGGCTGCTGAGTACCAGGTAGTCGTTAATCACACAGAAACACATATACGCAAAACTCAGTGTCAATAAATCGGCACAATGGTTGAGTTCAATTTAATATGATGACAAGGGAGATAACTAGATTTAAATGAATAGCTGCACCATGCATACAGGCAGTGATTGAAGTGAGTGCAGCCATAAATCAAGGGGTCTTAATTACAATCAGATTGTTGAATTTGTCAATTTTAGCTCCAACAGTTTATATCTGTTTAATGTGTACAGCTCAGCTCAAAGTTAAAACTGATTTCATTATTTTCCCTTAGATTCCTTGATTTTATAGACATTGCTGTTTAAACAACATAAAGTTTTAAGAGTTACTTAATTTCTATTAAAAAGAAAATGCCAATCTTTTAAGGGATTGTATTGTATACAACGGGGGTATCCTAAATTCTTTGGTATGTTGGGCCTTTCCTCAAATCACTGCTTAGCAAATTTATCTTTTCAATAAATTGTGTCAGAATTCATAATAGCCACTGCCTTTCATCTTTTCAATGTGTTTAAGAGAATTTACACAAGCATGTAACATGTCTGCAGTGAATTCTTCTGTAAATCCTCAGGGTTCATCAAATCTCCTCAAGTAAAATTTGGCCTTGCATGTGTGTGAATAGGGCAGTTAGCAAATCAACATGGGTGGAATCCTATTCATGTCCCCAATGATATAAAAACTGGTTTAACTCTTGCAACTTTTCAAATGAAATTTGAACATAAAATTACCACGAAGCATCCCAGCAATAAATGAATACATGTCTTTTGATAGAGACCCATCCCTCCTTAAACTCAGCAGTCCAACAAAAGTGTCTTAAGTATTCTTGCAAGTTCATTGTTGGTCATATACTCTCCAATTCATTTGTGTAAAGCACTTACTTAACATGCCTACTTATGAAAAATACATGAAAGGTATCTTTATCTTCATTAATTTGTGAGTGCAGTTGGTTGGTTTTTTAATTTGGGGGGGGGGGGGGGTTCTGGCTTTGTTATGCTTCAGAGATTCAAGTGTTGGAATTCCAAACTTTTACAAATGACCAACATTATATTCAGATTGTGAAAAATAATTTACTCCAAAAAAAATTGAAATAGCAGAAGAAGTGCATTACAAATTTTATCCAGTGTATGAATTGCAACTGTTTGGAAATGTATCAGTCAAATGGGTTTGATCACCATTGGCCAGAGAGCTCAGTTGGTAGTGCATCTGATGAGAGATTCAGGGGACCTAGACTGGAATCAAAACCTGGTCCATCTGCTGCATTTTCTCCCTATTCCTACTACAGATACTTGTGGTTATGATTCAATTTTCTAATGCGGGAGTCAAATGCTTTCAATTGTCAGTGCCTCGATCATGATCGCTCAGTTGGTATAGCATCTGACTTTAGATTTAGGGAATCTTTATTCTTATGGGTTAGTCTGTTAAAATTGCATTTATTTCCTGTCAGTTACATTAACTTACAGTTCAAAGGTTGGGGCGTATCGGAT
Organism: Ostrea lurida; assembly: GCA_903981925.1. Classification (NCBI taxonomy): domain Eukaryota; kingdom Metazoa; phylum Mollusca; class Bivalvia; order Ostreida; family Ostreidae; genus Ostrea; species Ostrea lurida. Next base: position 1,543 of record CAJDSM010026943.1, on the reverse strand, counting down.
TACAGCTAGTCCTTTTAGCTCACCAGTGTCACTCGGGGTACCAGTTGATGGGTGGTTATATCCATTGCATTTGAGCATAATAAACTTCTCTGAAAATACATGACCAGTTTTGATAGAAATTGGCATGAAACATCTTTGGGTAAATCAGAATTATGAATTTCATGGTCACTGCATCCTAAGGTCAGAGGAATAGGGGTCAAAACCTTCAAAAAATGATGTCCATCTTTTATAATTGATGATACAGTCATGTTATCTAGTATGTTATCTATTAAAATCATCAGATTTGCTTCAGAACATTGTGACAAAATGCTAAATGATTTGTTATGAAGCGACCGTTACCAAGTTTTGTGGAATTCATGACTAGTTACAAAGACTTCATGGAGTGACAATACAGAAATTAGTGCTTGAATTTTTTAATTTAAAACACCTGAGTCTTCAAAGCTTAAGACAATTATTTTAAAAATGATGAACACCTTTTCAATTGAATTGTCCTTTGAAGACTCGGGTGACTGTAGAGGCCCAGGGGCCTCTTGTCTCAGTTTTAAATATTATCATGCATTGAATTGTAAGTTGTTTCTATTCAGCTCTGTGCCACTCTCTTGGAAATGCAGCACCACATTCACCATGTTTATGAGAAACAAGGCAAAGTAATGGAGGAAAAAATGCAGGAGTTAATGGCTTGTCTGGAGAGGATCGGAAAACTGGAACAAGAACTGGCAGAGTTCAGGAAAGCACTTCAGCTTCTTTATCATGACATTAACTAGTCAATTATTCCAAGACGCAATGTTGTTAACCTTGTTCACTTTAATTGTTGGAAATAAAACATAGATCAGTAAATGATTTTAGGAGATTTATTTTTATATACCAGTACCGGTACCTGGCCTGGATTGGACTGGTTATACCACTATGGTCTGTCAATGCATTTACAAGGCTAGGATAGCCAAATTTGGTTCCCAATTAATAAAGGAAAGAAGCTGTAGCATTTAACGGTTAGATGGGTGTGATCACCAGTGGCAAGTTAGCTCAGTTTGTAAAGCACTTGACTAGAGATTCAGGGGGCCTGGGTTCGAATCCTGGTCTTGTTCATTGCTTCATTCCTTTTATATTTGGTCAAGGTCAAATTTACATAAAGTGTATCAGTTACCTGTAGATGGGTTTGATGGCTGGTGACCAGTTAGCTCAGTTGGTAGAGCGCTTGACCTTAGATTCAGGGGGCCAGGGTTTGAATCTCAGTTTAGTATTTTACATTTGGTATCATTTATCACCCCTGGACTTAAAGACAATTTAAGGCGGGCGGAATGTCCGACTGGTGCGATCAGTGGTGGCTAGCCCAGTTGTTGGAGCACCTGACTAGAGATTCAGTGGATCTGGGTTTGAATCCTAGACTGGTCCATTGCATTTTCTCCTTCCTGTCATATTGGTAAGAATATTGTCGGTACTACATGTATGAAAATAAGATACAAAGTGCATTTACTAATTAGGCTATATAATCAAACCCTGCATGGTACATATGATGCCATTTATGTTCATACTTTTATAGGTA
>CAJDSM010026942.1:7890-19187 GCA_903981925.1 Ostrea lurida | reverse complement strand
GTCTTTTCTTCCAGGTATTTAGATCGCATTATCACCTTCAACTAATTAATCGCAACTCTGTGGTGAGCGGGGTAGTGAATTACTGATTGTACGAGACTGCACGTTTAATAGATAAAAAAAACCACAGATTCGTTACAGCTGGGTGGCACACGGACAGCTGGTTCTTAAAGCCTGTCCAGGGTCTTGGCCATGCCCTGATTGCCTCCACTGCGCCCCCTGGTAACTTGTTTCCAGAGCCGGATGGTTGGGGGGGGAACGGAGGAGGTCTTGTACCTTCCACTGTCCTGGGTGTGGAAAACAGATAATCGTGGGGTGGCCTCTGGGTCCGCCAGTTGATGACTGCTCTGTACGGTAGCTCCACTGACGGATGTCCATATCTGATAAAAACTTATCCTGCTCAATAGCATAATGACTTGGGCCCTTTCCAACGGAGCCTATGGAGGCTGCATCACTTGGATTGCTGTAGCATAAGTTTACACTTGCTGTGCGTTTTTAATCTCAATAGGCAAATTCTTGGCTGCCCTACGCTGCCACGGCCTCAAGTTTCTTATTTAACGAGTCAGCATCTCTGCAATTCAATGTGTGTTTATAGCAAATCTAGGTTTGCCAACAAACTAGCCATGGATCAATGCTATCCCAATCACCATTTTATGTTACAATTTTAGGCCATATTTAACTCTGTCTGGTTTAGGATTACTCCCCGATAATAGATAGCTTCATGGTGGGTGGACAGGGGACTATAAATATGCTTACTTCTCCTACGGACAATCCCACCTACGGGTATATAAAGGATCCATTACCTTTAATTTATTAATTCTCCATTGAAATATATAGCCTACAATTACATAGTATATATATGGTTTACTTCACAGTATTTGCAAAGATCCAAGTTCTTGTATACTATTTAAATGAGCATTGCAGAGAGTTTAAGAAGGATTTAGGGTGAGGTTTCTGGTAAGTGTGTACTGTCTAATTTTTGGGTCAAGACGTATTTTTTATTTTCTACTGTTGAAAGGAGAAATGGGAAATAAAAGAAAATTTTGGTTGCATGCTTGTTTCCCGAGCTACGAGTGCTTTTAACAATGGAACTTGTTTTGCATTAAAAATTCACTTCAAGACATTATTCATTTAAAACTCCATTGATCTGTTGGTGTAAACAAAACATGAGGATACAAATCAATCATTACATGAAATAGTAATAATGTCTTTTACAATACAGATATTTAAAAAAAAGATTAATGCCTGTAATGGAAATATATGAATGTACCCTTTTTGCACTGTGAGTAATACCAGAAAAGATCACTGTATAGATATCAATTTCCAGAAGTTAGAAAAATATCATTTTAGGAAGTGCTAGTGTACAATTTCTTGTAAATTCAACGAATAATATTTGGTATTGTTTCAATAAAAAAACCGCTGTTAAATATACTAATGAACCTCTTGAACTAAAACTTAGAGATTTTGGTCGCCTAATTTTAAGAATTATATCGCCATATCACTTAAGCCATGGGTATTCTGACAACACCGCCAATGGAACTAAATAATTGCTCTAGAGAATGGCATAATTTGGCATTGGACTTTTTACAATATTGGCGAATATCAAAGAGTATATTTGTTTGGAAAAGATACTCACAATACACTTGATTTGACTTTGAGTTCAGTACTTCAGATTTATTGTATGCATTAATTTCTTAAATTAATTAATATAGTGAATTAAATTATAACGGTACGCCTCGACAAAAATAGTAAGAAATATATAGTAGTACTTAATCAATACATATATTGGGTTAGTGATGAATTTAGAACACTCGCCAAATATCATGTTTTGGTACTGTGATATCTTCACCAACACACCAATATATGAAGTTCGCCTACCCAAACCCCTTTTCAAATTCATGATATTGACACAAGAATGTTATTCAAACTGGACAGGAGTTCATTTGTAATGTTAATGTTATGACGATCGGGCGTCAAGATATTGGACAGTAATAATTAAGTGTGATAGCCGCTCTTTAGTGGCGCGTTGTTCTCAAAAGTCAGACCTACAACATTTCCTTAACTTAATATCGCAATTACTTTTGCCAGTTATAACCAAAAATTCTTAATCTTGTCAGTCTACAGATTACAGTCATTCATGATTTTTGTCCACAAAAAACAGAATCAAGTATCTATTTACCAATGCAAAAATCTGCTGCTCGCAATAGACAATTATGTTCAATTATACTAATGAATTCATGAAGAATCAGAACCGAGTTTGCAGCCCCAAATACCCCGAGAATTCAGCAAATGGAAGTAAACACAATAAAGGTATCCCCAATATTCCAGACAACTTTAGTAACCATAGCACCTTCAATTATTTCATATTTGGTGGGTCTTTTTTTTATGAAAATGCTGTAGTTGTGAGTTGTTTCTTTACAGACACCGGGGGCCGGAGAGGGGGGAGACCATGATTGGGTGTTTTGCCCAAGAAGTTGATTTGGTTAATATACATTGTAAGAAGAAATGTGCAAAGAAGGTTGGTAAACATCTAATATATGATCCAATATATCAGCAGATGTATTCATGAGAGGATAACATTTTCAACTTCTCGGGGCAAATAACAGTGTACTCTTTGAAATCAAAATACTCGCTCGCCTCTACATCAATTACAGTCACTGTAACATATATTCATATTTGAAAATTTTTTTAATTTTTTAAAACTGTATTCCATAGCGCATTGCCCGCACCAAAACTTTTTTCCTTTCTAAAATCCTAAGACCAGAGAAATAAATTGTGTGGCCTTCAGAAAAGGTTTTTTGTTGTTTTTGGAGTTTTTATGTTCTCTCCAGGAGAACCCAATTTATTACAATGGAAAATGACAAAAGAGTATATTTTTTTCTTTTCCAAAGAAGAATTCCGTACTTAGTAAATAGACCTATAAAAAATGTCTCCAGAAGACTGGTATCCATGATTATTGAATAGTCCTAGATCAATTGAATATTGACTTCTGTTTTCCGCCAAGTTTTCGTTCCCGTCAGAGAGAAAATTGTGCCTAGAATAAAAGTTTTTTATGAATGAAACTAAAATAATTCAACAATGGCAAATAACTGTCTTCTTTACAGTTGTTATATTAATTATAACACAATGGATGTTAACACTTATGCAGCATTGTCATTCATGATAATCGTGACCTAATTAGTACTGCAAGCTTTGGTTAATTTGACAAAATCAAATTTACAAAATAAATGATAAGTATAACCTAGTACAAAGTTGGGTTATCAACGTGTGATCTATGATCGGTCTATTGTAGCAATCCTGTGATAGCAGAATAACAAATGCCAATTACAATGGAATCCGAGTGATACTTCAAGCTTGCTTATCATCTTATTTACAGTTAGATTACCATATTGCTTTTAAATATTTTCCCTCGTGCTATGTTAGTGCCCACTACACAATGTCTGGGCTCAATATACGTCGTGATCCCTACCTAATCTCAGTGAATTCGTCTATCCCAACTTGTATCGAACATTCATAAGCTAAAAATACCATAATATAATCATGTCGGTGTCGATTTCTGGCATCACATTTAAAAATAAAGTTGAAAAATTGTTTGATTGTTTGTGAATCGTTGGGAAAAAAATTAGCACAAAGACACGCAGACACAGCATTTAGCTGGCTATGCGTGTTGAATTACACCTTCATTTAAACACATCCTGCTACGCGATGGAATATTTCCTACACTCCTTTCTCGGCATTTGTCCCCCGCCTCGCTGCAAGAAATTATATCATTCCGGCATATTGTATAAAGGCGTTTGAATTATTCCTTTTACTCGTAAGTTCCAAATAAGTTGCACCCTTCTCTTTGATCATTAATTAAGACACAATCAGGCTGGCGTAGCATACAACTTCTCAGGCTCATATATTGGCGGTTTGGGAATTACTCCTCTCTATTTCGCAAATAATCTCGTCAACCAGTGTACCGCAAATTCAAAAACATACTAGCCCATACATATGTGAGTCCGCTTACCTAGAGCTCCGTTTTCCCCTCCACCCTGAAAATGCATTTCTCTTTCGTTTTTCTCCCAGAACACACAAACTCAAGCTTCGGCCCAAAATGTTTCGTTTCCCGTGGCGGGGCCGCTTTAACCTGCTAAAGTGATATATCGCTACCATTGCAATATCGATGTAAGCTGGTTTTCATTGTTGTTGGAAAGTCTTGGGACACATAAAAACAATGCGTGTTCAAAAACTTGATGAGTTTTTCACTTATTGATTGAGAAAATCATAATATGCTGATGGTCTTGTCGGAAGTAACTTCAATGAAGCTCTTATAAGTTTTGAGAGATATGAAATGAAAAAGTGGTAAATCTAAATCGCGAGAAACGATAATTTCTCCAATATGAAGATTTGTGAAATTGTTAAACATGGACATCCAGAAAAAACAGGCTCCATGAATAAATCATCAATAATCAGAGAGACTGACTATTCTTATCTCATTTTATCTGAGCCTATATATCAGCATTATCAGTGTAAGCTTGTGATTTTTCATCTCTTTCACTCTAGGCGCATGCTCCGACGTTCGTCACGACATTGTCACAATTTTTAAATCATCATCTCGCGCCTACAAATGAAAAAACTTCGGTGAACTCGCTGTCTCGACGCAAGAACATTTTTTTCTCGCCCCGCCGTTCTGAGACGCTGACAATCGATGATGCTTGTGCCCACCTCCGCTTCACGCCACACTCGAACTAGAGGTATCTCTCCTCTTCAGTGGATGAACTACGCATCCAGATAGGACTCTCAGGAAAACTCGTACCCCTTATGTCTGGTGCTAGCGAGTCTACCTACCTGGCGTACGGAGTTTTCTCCACGCACAGCTGGTCGCTTGGATGCTGTAGTGTCTGACTCGCCGGTGCGAATTTGTTCTCCCCGGCATGTAGCCATTCACATATAGCATAAATTATTAACATATAAAAAATAAATACAAATGGATATTTATAACGTAATGCTTAGGTCCTGAGGCTCCCTGGCCTGCCCGTGATCGTAAGTCGTTAAGTTTTACAGCGCTCAGCTGACCCCCCCGATAGAGCGATGCAGGCAGGGCACACACGACTTAGCGTGCTCATATAGCGATGGGACGGCGGACCAGATCTTAGCGATAGCCTTAGAGTATGTCGGGAGACCAGAAGCCAGATTTTACGCGTAGCTGATTAGAGATTCATTGGGGACAGGGAAACCCGTAATATACTGCGTCCGCTTTAAGAGGCATGAGATGAACGGCTAACAAGGGGACCTGAACTACGAGCTAGCATAGGCAGTTATAGAGGTCATGGAGAGCAGCCCGGAAGCCTATGGAATTCACTCGGTGTAGGGGCTTAGAGCATCGGGACATGGAACCACAGACTACGTGCGCTAGTCTTTATGAGTCAATTGGGACTAGGGAAACCCAGACTACGGACTCGCGTAATAAGCGGTCAATGAGAATCATGGAACAGAGGAGACTGAGGTGTACGCAAGTTAGCTTAGAGGCATTGGAGACTAGAGAATAACTAGGGCCACCGTTCCCGCTGTATAGATGTAGTTGTCAGCAGTTCGGAACTTATAATCCTCGCTCTCTGGTGTGGGCTTTACGAGCCTCGGCACTACCTGAAATTATATATTTAAGAGGCGGCTAGATACTTATAAAGTACAGTCATAGTATTTTTTTATAAAGACGTATCTTTTAACCTATTCATGGTTCACATTGATAAGATGGAAAAATTACTCTCAGGAAATTTTTATTAAACCTCTTATATCTTGGTATTACGTTTTTTCGGTGCATCTCGCCTTATCTTAGACAACTTTCATTTAACCTCAGAAAATTAAAATTGAATAGATTCACTGTACTATTTGTCGTAGTTCACGCCTGATAATTAATACATCAAATTAGAGTGTTAATGTTTTTTTGGTCTTGATGATTATCGTGTAGATTATTTTTTATGCTACTATTGTAATAATAACTTAGTACCTTTCATTTACTATTATCATCTGTATTATATATTACTGTGGTCGTAGATAGTTATATGTCTCGTACAGGACACGACAATTTCAGTAAATCTAGTTCCTGAAAATAATTGTGACTATCCTGTAGGTAAATCAAGCCAGGATACTTATTAAATTTATAATGTAAATTGTTACTGACTTGGATAGCTTCGATTCTGGGATTTAATCCATTGTTGCCATATTTGTCATCATTGTAATATCACGTGGCTCTAGAATACAAAAGATTTTGATCAACGGTAGATTCCATGATCTCTGCGGCTACAAATGGAATAACTCAAATTCGAATGCCGTACACCTATATGCAAGCATGGATAAAACGCGCGTCTCTGCATGAATAACATTATAACAATATTCTCTATGAAGGGTGGATGCCAAGGGTTTCACCACTCTTTTCATCAAACGCATCATGCGAGAAAAGTTTCTTCGATATAAGCCGAAGATAACAGTCCATGAAGGAACGAAATGGAAATGATAGTAAACAGAGCTACTCTCCCGCACGGCGCAGAGAAATGTTTAATCACAATACGATGCTAAATATCCCTAACAACACAAAATTCATCAGTCCGAGGTTTATACGAAGCATAGCGAAGTTGGCCGAGGATGGCGCAGTTTGGATAGGTATAAGAGGACGAGGGACATGGAGAAACCAGACTACGCGTAGACTTAGTGGATGGGAACAGGGGAAACCAACGTACGCGTACGACTTTAGAAGAATGGACAGGAAGAAGCAGCGAGCTACCCGATGAAAGTGGTTACCTAGAGGCATGGGACAGGGAACCAGACTATGGTAGCTGTACTAGAAACACTGGTAATCCGGCAGGGAAGCCCAGAGGCTAATTATGAAATCTGGCAAAAAGTGATTAAAATACAGTCTTTCGAAGAGGCAAGTTATAAAGCTATAGCATGGTGAGGACAATGCGCAAGACCCTTAATGAAACAATTTTTAATTTGAATATTCTACACGTTAGATGTAACAGGCAATGATCACGAACAGTGCATCAATCTCAAGTGAAAGTCCTAAATATAATCACATAAAAACGTAGAGTGCAATTGTGTGGAAGTCACGAGACTCCTCTGGACACCCAGAGGTGGGATCAAGTGCCTTGAGGGATAGAGTAAGCATCCCGACTGGTGGAAACCGGTCACACCACGCGTTTAGGCCCGATAGTGTCGCTTGAATCGTGGTTAGGTAAACGAGAACAGGTCCAGTAGAAGTGCAAGCCAATCAAGTGTGTGAAAAACGGAAATAATCAGAACTTAACAATGGATTATGAAAACACACTTCAGACAAGCTATTTGACTCTATGATAGGTCTAATTGGTTAAACCTAATATTGTCACAGTAACGACCATTAGTTAATTCTCTCGAAAGTGCTTTGCCGATATAATTTTTTAATCAACGTTGGTATCTGTGTGAACCCCCTGCATAACAAACAACTGTCTGTTTTAACAGTATAAGCTTTGACATCTCGATTTCTCAAATAAACTTGATTATACGTGCAGAACGAGATGCTTTGCTGTGTTCGTGTATCGAAGTATCACAGTTGTAGTGACAATTACACACTCCTGATATGCAATGGGTTGATGTGAATGGTAAAATATTATGCTACAAAAATAATATGGGAAGGTGTTGAACGATATAGAGAAGCTGAAATGCCAACGTGTCTCTTTTGGTGTCTATCCAGAAGATTGAAAAAGAACAATATGTGATGATTTGTGCCAAACGTTTTAATGTCAACTGCATTCAATATAAACTTATCGCCAAGTTACCGTAATGCCTAGAAGATAGAAGGACATGTTGCTGTGGTGTCAGCGTTTAATATTCTGAGTTTCGTTGGAGGATATATATGGTAGATCTGATTCAAGTGATGGAAATCAGTTGTTATTGATAGATGAATGCACATCGTCCACATGTATATTCGTGATAAACGGCTTTTGTCATTAGAGAGCCACTAGCTAGGAAGATTTCTTCGTGTCTGTGTAGTGAGAGAATCGGTTTAATATGACGAATGAATTGTGACTGCCTAGTCTAATATGAAGATAATTGTATATGGGCATAAATAGTAAGTGGTCAAAGACTAGATCGAGGTGAGTCGTTAGACCAATTATCGTTATTAGACCTCATTCTTTTGGATTCCCACATCAGATCCAGATATGGTGATCTCAAGATCCATTGGGTATTTGCCTGAAGTCTGACTAGGATAATATATTGTCAAATGAGTCACTGAGAGCTTCAACATGCGAATTGTCTTTTTTAATATCCTAACTTCGGTAGTATATCTTGTGTGGGAAGAAGAATCTCTGGAGTGGAGTTTATAACAAATAAATTTTAAATTGAATGGATAATTCACGTACAAGATAACGAAATAATTTCCTTTTTGCCATTATATTTGTTACAGTAAGCAACTGGTTTAATGTGTCTACAAAATGGCCTGTGCTTTTAAATTTATGTTGCGGCGATGGTATGTGTGTAAAGTGTTGAAAAGTCATATGGTGTTTGTTTGTTGTTGAATATGTTGAAAGGCTCTGGGATTTTCAAAGTTCATAAGAAGTATCTTTTTAGAAAGTTTTTAAGAAGTCCTACATTTGTGATTACTTGTTACACCACTCTGGCAATATGTAGTTTCACAATAACTTTCTGATGTTGCTGAGTTCTCACCTTGAGCAGCAGTCGATATTTTCGGTGAGAGCGTTAAAAGACAGGGCTTGGTGGCTTACAGCTTACTAGATTCAGCATATATCTTTGTATCTTGTAAGGGTTTATTGGGAAGTTTTGCGAGATCCAGTATCACGCGTCCCCACTTGCGTTTAGTTTTACAATATTCTTTCACCGTCTCTAGCAGTGGCACGCCTGGGAGAGCTATATATAAATGAAGTTTTAAAACCTGTACAGCAGCTTGATTTTTGAATTAAATTTCAGTACTTCTTGAAAAGGGCAGTTGGAGGTGTAAGCTGTTACGGCGAAAAATTACGCAAATGTGGATAGTTAATAGCCAAGTTCGTTCTAATAAATTGCAATTAATGTATTCTGATGCAGGTTTACTGGGTTAATATTTTTTGATATGACAAAACCGTAGAGTCAGTAAACCAGAATACCCGGTAGTCATAGACTCGATCGTACATGTTATGGAATAAATTATTATATAGTAAAGATTACAGGTATATATTGTTGTTATCACGCTCTCTCAAAGACACGTATCAATTAACTACCTGAAATTTGTGCTTCAGAACAGGGAAAACCGGACCCATCTCTTATGTAGCATGGTAGCCTTTTGATGTAGCAACGGTAATCGTAAATAATAAACGAACGTTCTGATGCCAGCACTGAAGTAAATTAATACTGTGATAGCGATTAAACAATGTATGAACCATTGTTTCTATGTCTTTTCGTAATCAATTTTAGCGGAGGATTGTTTCTAATAATATGTAGGTAAATTTGCAGCACATTAGACAAGCTAGTTACATCGCAAATTTTAGGTTTTTACTACCAATAGTCTCGTCAAGTTATTATATACTTTAAATTACTCAGGTGTTTTACTCTGTCGAGCGATAAATACAATCTGAGCCTTTGTATTATTTTGTTTTTTTAAATGAAAGTACAGGATACTTAAATCACATAGTGGGAATCGCGATAGTGCCTAGAAATTCTGTACAACACAATAGAATTTCTTGTAACGGGAGTGACAAGAAAACGCTCTGTGGTGCGCATTCTGAAGGCAAATCGAGCCTTGTGTGGCTCCGCCTCATTCAGATATGTATATTGATAAGGTCTGTTTAACAGGGGAATGAAATCAGGATGATAGTGGGACGTTAGTTGTATACTACGCTATCGCTCTGTCTAATCGTGTGTGTGTTATGAATATGTGATTTCAACAATCATATGTGTGATTATCTTTACTGATTATGTTGCTCGCCGTATTTCGCTCTTCTCCTACTATCCTTCAGCAAACGTTCTATTCACCAACTGGTTACTGTAAGCTAAGTTTTATAACAAAATCATAACTCTCGAGACTGAGAATGGGGTTTGATCTTATAGTAATATAACTATTATCCATAAGGGTACTCATTTCCTCAACAATATCTCACATATCACACAATTTTTCTCACTTACTTTGCACTGCTACGTCAATCTCGCCTAAACTATCCTGTATAGCATAATGGCTTGGGCCCTTTCCCGACGGAGCTGGAGTGTCTGCCACTGGAGTTGCTGTAGCATAGATGTTACACTGCTTGTGCGTTGGTAATCTCCAATGGCAAATCTGGCTGCCCTACGCTGCACGGCCTCAAGTTTCTTATTTAAAGTCAGCATTTTGCAAATTCTATGGTTGTTATAGCAATCTAGTTTGCCAAAACAACTAGCCATTGGATCAAATGCTACCCAATACATTTTGTGTTAATTGTTAGGCCATAATTTAAACTCTGATCTTAATTATGGATTACTCCCGATCAAGATAAAGGCTTCATGGTGGGTGTGACAGGGGATATAATATGCTTTCTCCTCCTAGGCACATAATCCCACCTACGGTATATCAAAGGATCCATGTTTGCCCAACTCTTAATCTGCTTAAGGACTTTCGAGATTGTTCCCATTTTGTTATCTTCACTTTTTCACAGATCACATTCTACCAGTTGGTCTATATCGATGTCATTAGAGATATACCAACTACATGTATATCAGTTTGGAAACAAAACAAAAAAAATTATTACAATGTATATTATATACCTTTAATTATTCTCCAGATATCTTCAAAATTAGAAAGAGCTACAATTACCATAGTATATGATATGTTTACTCAGTTTTACAAAGATCCAAGTCTTGTCTTACTATTTAATGAGCATTGCATTATAGAGTTAAAGAGGTTCTAGAGTGAGGTTTAAAGTGATGTCAATTTTTGGGGAAGCGTATTTTTTATTTCTACCTTGAAAGAGAATCGGGGAAATTAAAAAGAAAAATTTGGGTTTTCATGCTTGTTTTCGAGCTACAGTGTTTTAAACATGACCTTTTTGCACTTAACCACTTCTGAATCTGTGCCATGCGGCCGATTTTGGGCCGATCACACAATCGCCTAGAGTGCCACGGGGCCGATTTGTTTTGATATTTTATTTGTCTTGTATTAGGCCACAGCGCAGAGAGAAAGAACATGTGCCTGTACGTCATAAACATGAAAAATAACGTTGAGCAAACGTCATACAATTTCTTACGTAAAATTAATTTTGACGTTGCAATTTTGGCAACTTGGAAATTTACATTCAAAACGTTGGCAGCGAAAGGGTACG
>CAJDSM010026941.1:0-23584 GCA_903981925.1 Ostrea lurida | reverse complement strand
AACATTTGAACCAATGGCAGGCCATACTGGCCATGGCAAACTAAATAGTTATAACGACCTTAGAATTTGCGTCGCCTTTGTGAACGTTGAAACCCCTGCGACAACAACTTGTTTGTAATAGCCTGCCTCGATTATAAATGACCATACGCAGAACAAGCTCTTGCGTACCGTATAAGTTGAGAAACATACACACCATATGCAGGTGAAGATGAGACGGACGGAAATATAATATGTATGTGAAGAAATACAAGGAAATACTGTATTTATATTTGAAATATTAGAAATCTCAAACACATATCTATTTAAATTTAATTTCCCACACTTCTTTTGAATAAAGAACAATTTATTGAAACATACTATTTACGCCTAGGGAGAGGGCTAACATAGGCAATGCCTGCTGCTCGAACCCATTCACGTATTTCTTTGTGAATAAAATATTGTTCAAATTGAAAATGCATGTGTATTTACGCCTCCACATTTTCACGAGCATACCTCGCAATGCATTTTGGAATTCCCAGCTTATTTATGATAAACATATTTATTAATGGAAAGAAATGTCAAAACACGTAGGTTTGTTTATCATGCAGACATCACGTAGACTGGATGACCAAAATAGCCTTATTCATTGTAACTCATGCTGTCACGTACATTGTCCATTTAATTACCATGATTCAGGAATTTAAGACTCTCATACGAGCCACGTGGACAAAAATTCACATTTTATTTTTTGGTTTGGACGATTTCTTTGTGTGACTTGAATTTCTTTGGTATATTAGAGGAGCTGACGAGTATCCCACATTTAGTCCCAACAGAATACAAAACAAGAGTGGCAAACACGGAACCCCCTGGACATACCAGAGGTGGGAATCAGGTGCCTAGACGAGTAAGATCCCCTGCGGACCGGTCACATCCTCCGTGAGCCCACTGTCTTCATCAGGTAAACGGAAAGCAATCCGTAATCAAATCAGTGTATGAATAATGGCTCAAAACAGTTGCTATGAAACACATTGACGACATTTTGAACCATGGCTAGGCATACTTGCGCAAACTAAATAGGTTATAACGACCTTAGAATATTTGCGCCGCCTTGTGAACGTTGAACCCCTGCGACAACAACTTGTTTGTAATAGCCGCCTCGATTAAAAATGATCATACGCAGAACAACTCTTGTGGTATCGTATAAGTTGAGAAACATACACACCATATGCAGGTGAAGGATGAGACGGACGACTCATAATATGTATGTGAAGAAATACAAGAAATACGTATTTATATTTGAAATATTAGAATTGTTTTTTATATTTGAAATATTAGAATTCTCAAACACATATCTGTTTTAATTTACTTTCCCCACACCTCTTTTGAATAAAGAACAATTTATTGAAACATATTATTTACGCCTAGGGAGAGGGCTAACATAGGCAAAGCCTGCTGCTCAAACCCGTTCACGTATTTCTTTGTGAATAAATTATTTTCAAATTGAAAATATATTTACGCCTCCACATTGTCACGAGCATACCTCGCAATTCATGTTGGAATTCCCAGCTTATTTAATGGAAAGAAATGTCAAAACACACGTAGGTTTGTTTATCATGCGGACATCACGTAGACTGGATGACCCAAATAGCCTTATTCATTGTAACTCATACTGTCACGTACATTGTCCATTTAATTACCATGATTCAGGAATTTAAGACTCTCATACAAGCCACGTGGACAACAATTCACGTTTTCTTTTTGGGTTTGGACGAGTTTTTGAGTGACTTAAGTTTCTTTGGTATATTAGAGGAGCTGAGGAGGCTGAGAAAGTCCTCTGAAAGTACTTTGACATCATGCACAACTACAAAACGTTTCCGGGAAGATTTCAGTTCTTCGATGATGTTGATCGCTTCTTCTAACACAGGGATTTCCTGAAAGAAGAGTAAACAAAATATGGATATTTAGAAACATAATAATCACGGGGAAGAAAAAGCAATATCTTGCTTGAAAAAAGTGTTTTAAGATTTATACATCAAAATCGTTTTGTGTGAGGTGATGTAAGGCTAGCTGTAACTGTTTTAAAACAACTTTAACTGTTGAGGTGAACTACTAGTATTTTCAACATGGATTCTAATTTTCTTTATAGTATTAGACGAAAACAAGTATGGGTGATATAAGAAATGAATCTTACATTTTTTCGGGTGATGCAGGTATCACCGAATTTTAGAAGGTAAAGCGCATTGATGAAAGATGAAAGGTTTTACCGTCTAAAATCTCGGTGATAACCTGCATATCACACGAAAAAATTTATTTCTTAACAAAATAATGTTTGGTCTTCAGGTACGTGATCGAAAAATCACCTCAATTCTTAAAAGAAATAATAATAATAATAATATCCTTTATTTACCCAGGATAGCACAATTAGTTCAAGAACTAGTTTACATTGTGGTCCTGAGAACATATATACAGACAGTAATATAATACAGATATAAAGTAAATGAAGGTATATGTTATATACATAAAATATCTACATACATCAAAATAAATAAATAAACTAAGTCTATGATTTTAATTTTCAGGGTAAAACAAAAGTACAAGATCTATATATTTTAATTTCTAGGTATAAAAAAGTGCTAAGATAAGCGGATTTAAACGTTTCTAAAGTGGTAAGATTTCAAAATTCTGGTAAAATTGTTCCATAAAATGTGAACGCTAAATAGTTAAAAGATCTTAAAATATTGTGTTTGCTTGCCCTCTGGATATACATATGGCATTAGTATTGACTTTAATTGGTGGACCTGCTGCTTAATTTCGTGAACTACTTAAAAACATCTAATAGTCGGGAGTCACTTTAAACAGAGGATGATATAGTCTATATAATAAAATAATCGACAGAGGCATCCACTAAGTTGCGTGCATCATTCTGTTGTAGTTGTGTATAAAAATTATTCTATTTAAAATCAGCAGCCTAGCAGCTCGATTTGAATTTTTAATAATTTGTTAAGACAGTCCTTTTTTTCATATTGCCCCATACAGTACAAAGTTAGTTTAAATGAGGAAAAATACAATTGTATAAAAATTTTCTCAGTAAATAAGTCGGGTTTGCAAGATGAACGTAATCTTACATTAAAACGCCTATTTTGCTTGGCAAGTTTTTTGATAAAAATTTCAACATGTTAGACCAAGTGAGCCATCTGTCATAATAAAAACACGCAAGTACATTTTGCACAAGATACATTTTCAATTGTGATATCATCGCACTTTCATCAATAACTTTCCTGCATTTTCTTAAATCTTTGTTCGTACCAATTATGATGCACTGTGTTTTCTTAAGAATTTATGTAAGTGTTTTTATGCCATCCATTCCAAAGTATTTTTAAGATCCTATGTAATTTGCTTTTGAAACATCTATTATTCTTTATCCGAACATCTTGCGTTTGTGTCATCCGCATACATATGGGGGGGCTGGTAGAGTGTTGTAAAGCAATCGGGGTAGTCATTTACATAGAGAATTAAAAAACAATGGGACGCTGTATTGCCCTTTGAGGTACTCCTATTGCATACTAATCTATCTAGCTAACTGCCATTCCATCGAACACATGTGTGATCTATTTGACAAGCCAATTGTAATTGAATTTTCAACATATTACCAAAGACAGTAGTTTGTTGAAGTAATACCTGATGATTTACCGTGTCAAAAGCTTTAACTTAAATCTAGCAAATAAGGACACCTGTTAAGTTTGTGCCATTGTCGATGTTTCGTAAACCATTTTCATTATACTCCATGAAGAGCTGTCTCGCAATTAAATCTTGGCCTGAAACTGACTGTTTTCCCACTGATTAGATTTAGTGCTGGTATGAGGATATTCGTAAACCAATGATTGTGACATGTCTTTCAATTAATTTTGCTGACAAAGGCAGAACAGACACTGACGGTAATTGTTGACTAAAAGATATGTTCACCAGTTGTCTACATGGCAGTAACACGTGCATTTTTTCCAATTCATCAAATAAACACATTTGACGTAAGTGAACAATCATAATATGGTTAAATATTCCTATGACATTAAAATCATTTTTAAAAGTTTGCCAGAGATGTCGTTAACCAAGTAATTTTGAGTTGACATAGATAAAACCTCAGAATAACAAACTGTTCAAACTGATGAGAGGAATAAAAATGAACCTTTGGTATTTTGCTTGGTTAACACTGGTAAAATATTGTCAATTTAGCTGGCATATTAGTCCATATTCGAGAAAAATTCGTTGAATTTATTTGAGATTTCGCAAGAGTGCACGGAACTGTCTCTCCGCGAACTTCTAAATGTGTTGTTGAGGACTGAGTTCGTTTAGAAGGTAGAATTCCTTTATGGCGGTCCCACATTGTTTTTAGGTTTTGCTTGTGCTTGATGCATATGGCCTTCGTTCACACAAGCTCGCGTTTTCGCATTGTTGATTGTACCCCGAAAAACCTTTTTTCGGTTGCGCGCCGCCTCTGTACGCTTTCCAATCTGCGTTTGTTTTGGATTTAAAGGGCTTTCCGATGTAAAAAAGTCACGGTTGTCGCATTTCGACAAAATGCTGTCGTTAATCCATTTTTTCTTCTTTTCTGAGTCGGGCTTCAGGTTCTGTTTTTAACCAAATGAGAATCGCGCAAGGTGATCAAATAAAATTAAATGATAAATGAAAAGTTTTAACGAACGTACATTCGAAGCAGTTACAGCAGATCCATCAATTGTGAGATTTATTGCATCTTTTTAATGCAAAAAATACGCCATTATCAATGTTTAGGTGTACACAAATAAATAAAAATAACAGTTCGATATAGAATAGTTATACATATAAAATCTCAAGGACTACTTTATCTCCGAATATATGTAAGATGTAATTATACTATAAAATTGTTGTCGTTTTACATGAAGCGTTAATGTAACGGTATTTTCATAAGACATTTGTATCCGCAGACTTTTTACCAAATATTGCAGGCCTGAAATATATTAATTTCCATACATTGTACATGTATATTTCACCTTCAGTTCCAGAGTATCTATTGCACTATTGGGGTTGTCAGATATAGCCTGTAGTATTGTCTTGGCTCCGAGAGTGGTGAGAGAGTTCAGGTTCAACTGGAAAAGTAAACAGTCTCATATATTTACTGTGCCGTTATAGTTGTAGGTAAAGTATAACTTTCAAACTTCGTTAAAATTAGTGTCTCTCGTGAATTTTAAAGGCTTGTCAAGTCTTTTGAAAACCTATCCCGCAAATATAACGAACAAGATTGGTAACTTTTCTCCCAAACAACTTGTTTACAAATGACACACAGAGTAACACTCAATCTCGAACACTCGTGAATGCATTCTTTGGAAAATTTACAACCATTTTTCGGATTAAAAACATCGCAGTACAATAAATGATAAGGAAAGTAAAAGTTACTGTAAAAACTACTTTTTTGACCCCTTTACGCCAAAATATGTGCAAGTCGGTAAAAAGCTAGTATATTAAGCTTATGTTATTTGTTGATTTATATGTCCGACTTTAAAAATAAAGATTTTATTTATTTTCCCTTTACGAGTAGGTGGGGGAAATAAAGCAGCCAATCAAATCACGACAGGTTTTAGTACATGTTTACAACATAATGCATGACTGTATTACGGGACGCGGTATATACATATTTGTTTTGGGGAAATTCCATTACCAGAAAGATTCTGTACATGTCTTAATGTGGAACTATCAACGTTTCGTATTTACGTCACAAACTGTATTTGTAAAAGGAACATTTTTATTAACAAGGCGTACTCGCTGGTTACCCACAGATCTCGGGTACTATAGTACTCTACAATAGCTCGTCTTATTCAGTTACGACATCTTCTAACTCTCAAACATTCGGTGTCATTCAAATTTCTACTTCAAAAGCAAAACTTCCTGCCTTTTTTTTTTTAGGATTTGTACACTTATCATACCATTAGATGTCTGAGTCTTGTGTTAACAATGAGCCCCTTGGCGAGCCATTTTGCTCCTTCTAAGCCAATCCTATTATTGCTGAGATCTATCAGTTCCAGAGTATTGTTGGTTTGCAATGCCGTCCCTATTTCGCAACAGCCGTCGTTGGAGAACCCATTCCACGCTATGTACAGGGCATGGAGAGTACAATTCGTCTGCCAACAGTGAAATGAAGTATAAAGATTCGAAATAATTTTAAAATTGAAATCATGGGGCTTTTTTTTTCGTCCACACAAACTTACAGTTAAAGCCGTCACAATTGCTACAGCGCCTTCCACACAAACTTACTGTTAAAGCCGTCCCTATGGCTACAGCGCCTTCTAGCCTTAAGTGGTTCCAGCTAAGATTAAGCTCTCTCAACGACACATTTTCCTCTAAAACGGTAAAGAGTTGTTAAATGGGTTGATTTAAGATGGGGTTTTTTTCCGTTTGCAATGCCATTAAATCATATAATTTAATCTACGTTTTAAAACATCCTGATTACTTCGAAATCTTCGTTTCATGTTGAAACCGGCAAAAGTATTAAACCATCTTAAAATGTAACCGACTAAATGGGCCGAATAAAGTATCGATGAATTGTCGTTCCTCGGTGCGCTGATCGATCAAATCAGCGTTTAAAACAATTAATGAATTTAAATTTTAAATCAAACGAAATTACATCAGCGTGATATCTGAAACATCACAAAGTCTTCTCAAAGAGACAAGATTTTCCTGTTTATTGGCATCAACTGAAATTGGTGACCTAATATCGAGAATTTAATAAATGTCGCATTAAGTTTTATTTGCACATTCTCTGCGACACAGATTTTCTCAACCAACCTCAGTGCTTGTGAACTGCTAGGCCAGTTTGTTGTAAAATCAACCCAGTAATGTTGTTTAGTTTTCAGTAAATAAAAATGGTTGAAAATTGTTTAGATATCAAATCTTTCCTTCTATACTGATAACAACTCGATCACAAGTTCACTATCGAAATATTAGTATATTGGGAAAGGAACACAATAGACTGTGCGTGCTGCCCAATCCCATTCACTTGTTTATGAATAAAATAATGTTTAATTGAATACTAGTATTTCAAGTAAGATGGATCAAACCTTAATTGATGTTCTGTACCACTTAAGGGGGAAAATATAAATAACAGGGTCTGTGCAATGCAATGCTATTTTTGAATATAATAATATCTACTCAAAAAAATGATGTCCTGAAAATTTGACGAAGATACTGACTGATTAACAGAAGATATTAGCGAAAAAACTCCAATCAACACCTGAACGCATTTTTCGAAAAAGCCGGGTTTAAGCGCCAAATCGCTGTGGCGTCACCGCATGTTTGAGCCATATCGAAAGTAGAAAAACAGTACGAATGAGCAGTTGATCTCGCTTCGTTTGAATTGTTTGTTTGTATATTCAACGTAATTTAAATGTTTAATGATATTAAAATTTTGTGATCGTTGAAAAGTTTTCAGTCGTAGTATTTGTGATCGCACTGTAAAATTACGTATACCGTGATATTGTATTAATTTGATATACTTCTTTCGGACGTGTGAGAAAAAGTTGCACTTATATCCATGTAACATTCACTAGAGCCATGAAATAATTTTTCCCGCATTGTGAACATACAATGATAAGGCAGTGGCTGAACCCTGTTATAAATTTGAATTACTACATAATTATTTCATGCATTTACGTATTTTTCTCCGACATGAAACCATACTGCCTCCGAGAGATGAACGGCATGAAATTTCTTAACTATACTTATTTTATTTACTGTAGGTACAGACTGAATTCAGGGTTGCAAATAAACCACTCGCAAGCAGAGTAATTTATTGTGGGCGCGGACCAAATTGTGAAAATCTCTCGCCCACATGGCGAATAAACTTACCTTAAAAATCCGCCCGTCGTTTGACGCTCCATTACAGTAATACACCATTTTTATTTCCAAGAAATTTTTTAATGCGAAAAGTGGTGCGTATTTACAGTGTATGTACAGAATTTTTGAATCGTTTTTCTCTCGTAAAGCTCGTGTTAAGAATTTGTTACGTGTGAATATTTAACGAAGTCGGGTTAGAAATTGCTACCAATGCAAAAAAAAAAAAAAATCAGTTTTAGTGAAAGATTTATGAAAAATGCCACCAAAAATCGTTTTACTGAGAGTTTTATGAGTTGATTAAGGCCTAATGAAGTTTTGAGAATATATATACATGTAATTTCTTTTGCAAAAACAAAATAACTATATAATTGTCGCGATAGAACCGAACGAAAAAGTTGCCAGTACCTATTTATAGCCTAGGATTTTAAACGCGTGCACTTGTCATTTGTAAGGCCGAGGTTTTCGACCCACCGGTCTACTCAGGTAAGTTTAGGTGGGGGCGGAGCCAATCTTGTGCAGGTGTGAATAGCTGGAGGGAAGGGTGAGGGTTTGTGTATACGTCCTGATAACATGGGATCTAATCCTCAGGCCGTGTCGACGTTGTCATAAGTCAAAAATGTTGAAGTAAAACTATTTTATAAGGTAAACAGTTAAAATGTAAAATTAGAATTGGTTTTGATTGATTGTCTGCATGTGCGACCTCGACGTCCATAACGCACGGTTTGCACATGAGTCTGGAACATCTGATTGTATTATCGGCATTCCTCCTATCACGGTCCTGACGACGAGGTGTGGTTCAGGATTATCAGATGCAATTTCTCCTCATCATAGAGTCCAGTCCAATCCATTTATAAGCGAAAGGGCTCTAATGGCGGGTAATTTCTCTTCCGTATAGCTTTCGTAACCATGTTGCAAAGTAAAATGTTACACTTTTCTACCTAAATTTGAAACATGATTCGATCCCTTATGTCAATTTCAAATTACCTATCGTACCTAATCCTAATCAAAACACATTATGGATTAGTTGATGCGTGCATTTTGTTTGTATATAGCGAGCCGACAAGAGATGTGTTACCGAAGCCATACTTTTTCTATCAAACTGTCAGTACTTATCTCTTTCTAAATTCAAATGTCTGTTGAAATTGTTTCCTAATCAAAAACAACTATTATCAATTCATAAGCTGATGTAATTATGTCAATTATTTTTTCACGTCTTATTTCGCAACAATAAATGTAGTGCAAAACCAATAATATAGTTTCATCATTCAAAGAAATAGTCGCTACTTTCTCTTTCCGTATAAAAAAATCAATTATTTATAAACACCATCATAATTTATTAATCTCATTTGCAACAATATATGTAATTTCAAAAGTCAATAATTTTTCTATTCACCATTTCGTTATCATGCTGGTGTATACGCGGGCAATTATAAAGCTTCAAAAGAAGTTTCTTCACACCTTGCTCGGTTCCACGAAATTTACAAGATATACACACGGATTAGCTAGCCTCAGACATAAAAAGATTGCGGTTGTTGACCTAATTCGATATTAGAATAGTCCATATACTTTTGAATCGGACGAAACAAGGCTTCCATCAATCCATTAACGACTGTTTAAAAAAGAAACTGTCTATGTCTCCCATAGTAATCGCTCTACAATAGACATTCCATGACGTCACAGAAAAAATGCCTCGTTTTCGGGTCGTTTCTATTTTTGCTCGATTGGATTTTGAAAACAGGTAAAAATAGCCACATTACGGGATCAGTAACCTGTTATTTCTGCGCCGATTTTGATTGCGGTTTTTTTACGTTTAACTCAGTGAAGTAAATCCTTTGCAGTCACAATAAAAATATTTTTGCATTGCAATAGACCCTTTAAGAATTATTATTATATATAGGCGAAGTTAACATGGTGTTAAACGTAAATCATAATTAAAAAAAAATATAACAAAATCGAGTGTAGGGCATACACGGACCTCCGACAAGCGAAGGTGTTATCAGATCAGGTGCCATGGAGGAGTAAGCGTGCTCGGCTGTTTTATTTGTTTGGTTGATTGGGGTTTTTTTTATTGGTTAGGTTTTGAGGTTTTTTTTGGAGGGGGGGGGAGTTGTTTTTTTTTTTTTTTTTTTAATAAATATCTAGATCTAGACCTTAAACACATGATTGTAAATAAGAATGAAGGCTTCACCAATAGCTGCGGCCATCTGTTTTCCACCCCTCTCCCTGAAGGCATTCTGACTAAGATTTAGTGACGTCAGCGTATTTGTCGACCGTATTCCGTCCGCTATAACCTCAGCGTCATTGTCGTGAAATCCATTTCCTGTTAAAGATAAGCAATGCGGATAATTCCACTGTGTTTATGGACTGAATTTATATACAGAGACTGTATGAAGAGAGCAATATGGACTTCTGATATCTGTCTTGGAAACTTAAATTTATCTCCACCCCGAATATTACAAGAGGCCCATGGGCCACATCGTTCACCTGAGCACTGCTTCAGTAAGGAGAGCAGTAGTTTGGGATTTAGAATGCGCCACTGTGGACTAAACGTTTCCTTACATATACGTATGTAAAACTTTAATCTAATCCCCTAGTGTGGCCCCAACCAACCCCCGGAGGGTGGAGGAGGCATTATTGAACAGTACTTAAATTGTCGACTCCAATATCTTAGGAGCTTTTCAGGTATATTACTCGTCTGTTGGTTCAATGAAGAATTTCCCAATATATCTGCTGATAAAATATTGATCCGCTTATTCTGGCCGCACATTACTTCTAGGTTATTATTTGAATAAACCTTTAATCTCAACTATACAGGAAGCTTTTCATACAAAAAAGTTTGCCCATATAATCATATGTAAAACTTTGCTCCCCTATTGGGGCCCCTCATACCCCCGGGGGTCATGATTTGAACAAACATGAATCTCACTATATCAGGAAACTTTTCATATAAATTTCAGAATTTTCCTGGCCCATGTGGCAGTTCTTGAGAAAAAGATTTTAATATTTTCACTATATATATCAATATGTAAAACTTTGGATCCTTATTGGCCCCATCCGTACCCCCGGGGTCATGATTTAATAAAAGCGTGAATCTCTTCTATATCAGGAGCTTTTCATATAAATTTCAGCTTCCCTGGCTTTAAATTTGTGGTTCTTGAAAGAAGGTTTTTCAAAGATTTTCCCTATATAAATCATATGTAAAATTTGATCCCCTATTGTGGCCACCATCGTACCACGCTGGGGGTCATGATTTGAACAAACTTGAATCTCCCTATATAAGGAAGCTTTCATATAATTTTCAGCTTTTCTGGTGCCAGTGGTTCTTGAGAAGAAGGTTTTTAAAGATTTTCCGATATATAATCATATGTTAAACTTTGGATCCATAATTGTGGCCCCATCGTCGCGCGCCCTGTGGTCATGATTTTAACAAACTTGGAATCTCACACTATATAAAGGAAGCTTTCATATACAATTTCAGCTTTTCTGCCCAGTGGTTCTTGAGAAGAGTTTTTAAAGATTGGTCCTATATAATCATATGTAAAACTTTGATACGCCTATTGTGGCCCATCGTACCCCCCGGGGGTCAGATTTGAATAAAACTTGAATCTCCACATATATCAGGAGGCTGTCATATTAAATTCAGCTTTCTGGCCCAGTGGTTCTTGAGAGAAGGATTTAATGACACCACCCTAATTTTTGCACATTTTTGTGATTATTTCCCCTTTGATAGGGGCCTGGTCCTTCATTTGAACAAACTTGAAATCCCCTTCACCTAAGGATGATTTGTACAGTTTGGTTGAATTTGCCCAGTGGTTTCTTGAGAAGAAGTCGAAAATGTGAAAAGTTAACGACAGCGGACCAGACCAGACGACGGACAAAAGACGATCAGAATAGCTCAACTTTGAACCTTCGTCCTTCGGTTCAGGTGAGCTAAAAAAGGAAAGGTGAAACAATTACAACGATATTAAAAGCAACCAAGTTTCCTCGATTGAATTCTTTCTAATTTGATACTTGGTGTTAGTGTCCATTTAGTGTGATACAAATTGGAAATGTGACTGTCGGCATTTCACTGACCTTGCATTTATAAAAGAAATACATTTAACACGGCCTTGGGTCCTGCAAAGAATACCATTGTTTGTGTTTTATTATTAGTCTCTTTTAACATTACCCGCTGCTTCCAGAGTTAAAATCTTCTTGTTGCTGGAGATCAGGTCTCGGAGCAATGACGCCGCTTTAGAACCTAAATTGTTGTTAGAGATGTTCTGAAAATGAAAAATAAGTACTATGTACATATACATCAGGTAGATCCGCATTTTTCTCCTATGCGAGGTTTTTGTTTTTTGGGGTTTTTTTTTCGTTTTACACATAAAATGGTAAATATAAAGTGTATTTTCCCATATAAATTTTCTTCGGATTCCACAGTGCAACAGATTGTTTTCGTCTTATCTAAATTAGTTGCATGTCAACATAAGTTAAGTTGCATGTAGGGTGTTAAACATTGGTTATATTTGATTTTTTTTTCCATAAAATCGTGTCAGAGGTCCTATAAGGGGAAAACAATGCAAGATGGATGGACAGACCGACATAATTACCGTAAGGTAGTAACTGTCCAAATACGGGTGTGAAAAACAAGGCCGATATACTGCTTCCTGTAGATTTTGCTATATTTTCTAACTCGACACATTAAAGATGCCTATCATCCGATATGGGTCAATAATTGACATGGAGGAGGTCAATCACACCGGTATGGGTCAATAATTACCACGGAGGGAAGTTAATTATCCGGTATGTGTCAATGATTGGCATGAAGGAAGTTGATCATACCGGTATAGGCCAATAGGGTTATCATATACCGGTATAAGCCAAAAATTATTAGAGGTAGTTAACCATATACCGGTATGGGTCGAATAATTGACATGCAGAAAGAGCATGATAGGCAATCCATATACCGTGTCTATATGATAAAGTCGGGTTCTTCACAAATTTTCTCCGAATGTCTGTTCATAATTATGACCTCATTCTCTATTTTTGTGAATGTACTACAGTACTAATCTTGTCCTGTTTACTAGCAACATCGCAACAGTGGGTTACTTTAAAAGACTTTTAATTTTTCATTAGTGCAAAATCTGAAGAGAAACATTTCCTCTTGATACAGCAAGGTTTCAGGTGAATATTGTGGTAAAATGAGTGCATATTTGGTCGCTTTTCATAAGATTCCGTCACGAGTATACAGGTCTTTGTGTTCTTTGAAGTAGAATCAAATTTGTTTTATAAATTTAGGCAATGATTTATAAACATTTATAGTGTAACCCTTTGACTTTCGTTTGCTCTCTCTTACTTTGATAGAATTTAATGTTTTAAATTAGATTCATTCTAAAGAGCAGCTTTGTTTAAATGTAAATACAAATGTTGATCGTAGTTAGTTTGCTTTTCAGCTGTACAAACTATCACAAGCAAAGTTATTAACTAACGGGATTTGTCCATTGAAAAGGATTATACACTAATGATTCACGACCACAGGGACTTACGAGGAATGTGATGCTGTTATTTTCGTCGAGCATGCGCAAGACATTGAGGAGACCTTCATGACCAATGTTGTTTCCGGATAAATCTAAAGACGTGACAGAGTTGTTTGTCTACAATAAAAAAGAAACGTTGCTATTACAATCTTCAAGAAATACTGAGGTCACATCGATCTTCAGCGCGCTCACACATTGAGAGAGAGAGAGAGAGAGAGAGAGAGAGATGAGAGAGAGAGAAGAGAGAGAGAGAGAGAGAGAGAGAGAGAGAGAGAGAGAGAGAGAGAGAGAGAGAGAGAGAGAGAAACGAATGAGGAGGGAAACACCACCCCCCAAACACACCTCCCCACCCGCCGCTATTACAGAGTTACATGTATCTTGATACATAATTTTGTCACAATCTGAATCCTGCCAACAGATTATCCTTACAGTGAGTGCGTATGCAATGGAGTCCACCTCTTTCTGGTTCACGATCCGCTCCTTTGCTGACACTTGAGTAGAGCCTAAACTACGTAATATCTTTTTACCGGGCGTGACGTGAAGATGTTTACAAGCGTTCACGTAGACCTGTTGACTGATTTTGTTGTCGTCTTCCTGTCCATCTGTATAGTGAAAAATTCTATTAGAAGTCAGAAACAATGCAAACTCTTTGTAGACAGAAAACTTTTAAACAAGTGCTATGCCGTAAAACAAGGGCTGTTATTTGTGGTGGCATTGAACTACCGATATATTGTATTTCGAAGACAAAAGTATACACTGTACATTAATGATCCTGATATTAATCAAGTTAGATCTTCAGTGACACAAAGACGAGAATTTCTTGTAATAGTACCCTCTTTATCGCTATCTGTGTCCGACACCCGAAGCTCGAGGTCCAGCTGGTCGGAATCCAGACGATTCCTCTGGAAAGATGAAAATCGCCTGTCGTTCTCCTTTTCCTGTTTGTCGTCTCTTGACTCCTTGTTTTTGTTTGAGACACGAATCACCCGCTTCCTTTCTCGTGGACAACTCAGATGATGTATGGGCATACGATCTCTAAAGTGGTCAAATTGACAACATGATTTTAAAACAAAAATTTTGATATTATATTTCAACTTTAGGCTCAAAGACTACAGGTATAAACATCTGTCATAATATTAGCGTTACTCTTTTTTTTTTTTCAAATGACGGGGGAGTGAAATTCAAGACAGTGTTTCTAAAATATTCGACAGATAAGGACGCGACTACTCTGCGGTCACGTGATAAGCTTTCTTTTCCCGCTGTAAGACGCATCCATTGTAAATATACGCTCAGCCTTTAGTGAGAAAATAAAAACTTCCGCTTTGGAAGCTGACATGACCAATAAGTTGCAGAAAACGCATGGCTTTAATATACCCAATAATTCTATAATCATACATTCGTGGCGGGTCTCAAACATTCGTATGACACTCGATCTATTTCCAAGATTAACATACAAATATCTTGCGAGGACCGTTCGAGGTCGTCTGCAGCCAAATGAGCAAATCGTGGTCGGTACTCAATACTTAATTCGTGCGAGTACTTGAAGTTGTTCGTCCGACGTTCGTCCGTGAACCGTGCAGAGTCGGCAGGATAAACTTGTAGTGTGCATGCTTTGGCACGAGCACCTTGCGACTGCTTTTGAAGAGGATATCAGAGAACGAATTCGGGCGCCGCAAAATATGCAACATCTACATACAGACACGTGGGCGATGCCCCCCCCCCCAACTTCCAAAATTTATAGAAAACCCACCAGTAGTGCAACTATTCGTCCGGAGCCGATGGATATGGTGAGACATAAATGAGTTCGCAAAATGTATATTTTCATAGGTTAAGGGGAACAAAATGTATAGTTACCATTTTATCTCTGAGGAAACGTTAATTTCTAAACCCATCGCATCTTATCCATTTATTGAAATCTACAGTTCTATCATTTCAAAAAAAAATTACTAGCTAGTTTTAGCGACAAAACTATTTTTAAGGTCAAATACTCGACATCACAAAAAAAGGTGTTTGTGAACTAAATTTCCTTGTTGTCGTGATTTTCGTACGTTTCATTATATACCGATAAGAATGTTATTAACTGCATAAAGTCGATATGCTGTACATGGTAATTTCGATTTGAGAGGACGCCAACTTGTTTGTCTACGATGATGATCAGATTTAAAGAATATTTTTAAAAGCACTTCAAACTTTTGCCATTCATTAGAGAAGATGTAAGATTGTCGTCACGATGTCTGTATAATGTGTAGGATTCGCCATTATGAGGAAGTTGTCGCGAGAATGACTTGTTGGAACTTTTTGAAAAATTTGTTCGTCTTTACATTCAGCGTTCAAAATCTACTGCATATTATTGTAAACATCTCTCTTCTCTCTCTCTCCTCTCTCTCTCTCTCTCTCTCTCTCTCTCTCTCTCTCTCTCTCTCTCTCTCTCTCTCTCTCTCTCTCCTCTCTCTCTCTCTCTCTCTCTCTCTGACTTCTAAATCTAATGTTTTTCGAGATACAAAATGTACAGCCATAGATAAATATGTAGATCAAATATTGGTTGGAAGAAAAAAAAATATGACAGTCTGTTTTAGCAGTGCATAAGTAATGCTGTAATGCATTACATATTGGTTGGGTATTTATACCTATATTAACGGCTTGATCGAGGTACTCTGACCCCGAAATTCCCATAAAGAGAGCACGATGCATTGTGTTGTTAAATTAGCCTAAGCTGGTAGGCTATCGATGGTATATTAAACAAACATAGGTATTATGTGGAGAATTTAAAGATATAGGACCGATCTGAAGGAGATCATTTAAGTTTAACCTTTGGATCCGACGAACTCATCTCGAAAAATTTAGATATTCAATCAAGTCGTAATTAAGAGTTAAAACAAACTAGAAAAAAAAATTTGATTCTACCTCTCTCCCCCCCCCCCCCCCCCCAAAAAAAACCAAAAAACTTTCATTTTCCAATGAAACTTTATGTACGTGTATTTTGATACTTCACTGTTAAGTGCAAAACACTTAAACAAAGTCTTAAAAGATTATCGATGGATGTGTAACGTTGCTTTTATAATGACATTGAGATAAAGCATGTTTGCTTTCAAACTTTCATTGATTAGACATTGACAAAACGATCAAAATATTAATAATATTTGTCAGTGAAAAGGCTGCATTGTATACGACTCTTATCTTTGATCTCAGTGTTGAAATTAGGCTTTTAGTGACACATCGATTCATTATGCGCTTTTTCAGAAGGCATCGGAGAGCAGGGAAGTTTCAATTTTCGAAGCATTTAAAAAGTTGACGTTCCTGCATCAATTATTCAACAAATCTCGACTTTTCTAATGGATTTGTTTTCACGTGTATTGATTTGGTGAACTTGCACAAGTTTATTGCCGAAAGTGATATTCGTATCTTATTCCAAACGCGATCTACTCTGTATACAGGAGTTTTCTGATCTCATATCAATATTTTTTCTGATTTCATAACTATAATATATCGGTCCGTCACGGAATTACTCTTTCCTAATGATATACGGAGTGTCCAGTACAATATGTATCCAAGAAGACAGTAAGATATACATGTACCAGAAACCAAACACAGAACGTCGCGACATTCTACATCTCATAGAATGTAGTACCCTGCACATGAAAAATAAAAACCCAACAAAAGCCAGGAATTTTTCCGTCCTAAATTCTATTTTATTTATGTATTTATTTATTTATTTATTGCTGCAAAAGGTATGCCTTAAACATCAATGTTTCAAAAATGAAGTATAAAGTAATTATAAAGACTTACATGTTTGGAATGGTCTGTTGTTTCTTGTAATAGAACACCCAGCTTTCCTCGCTAGACATTATTTTCACATTAATGTTTTTCCCCCAGTATTCTGATTTCGAACATGTCTCTGACTGTAGAAGGTATTAAAGCAAACGAATGGTTAAACACTGCCGATTAATTCGCCTTCCTCCACCCCGTACAGCGGATTTTATTGCGAACGGAATTTAATTACAAGAGAGAACTTCGTGTGCATTCGTCTTTTCAACACAGACATCAGCTTAAGGCTGCTAAGTTTTAGAATAACATAAACAAAGATAAATTTTTCAATATAATTCCTTCAACTTGTCATATCCACGTGAAAGAATTCATTTTATTGTCGTCACAGAGAATCATCATGGCAGAGCTCAATTTATTTACCGTCTCATGCTTTTATGTTTACACAATACTCCAATGGAACCGCTTTGGAAGTATTATTTTTACACACAAAGCGGCCTTTAAGAAGACATCTCTTTCAGGTGCACGCGCCAAGGGTACATCGAAAGATCTGTAACATGCTTTTAAATCCCATCTGATGTCAATTGTTTGACCAGTCTACCATGAAGGAGATAATTTGATGTAAATGCGATATACATACTATGTAAAATGGAGGAAAAAAGAATAGTGGTTTGATACAAGTCAATGGTGATTTCGAGACTAGAATATAATTTAAAAGCACTTGATAAAATCCCAGAGGATTTCAGACTTGTAAGTGGCACAATTATACGTACTGTTTCAGATGTGAATTATTTAAAAAGGCCATTCTCAAATTTTGAAATAAATTATTGGACTTGAGGGACGGGGAGGGGGGGGGGTGCAAAAACTGAATGTCTATGCCTTTTTGTATAGGCTATGGTACCAGTATGTGTCTGTATTTACAATCTTTGTCCAGGTAAAAGAAGCACCTTTTGCTTGGGTAGTGGTGGTGGTGGTTGGTTGGTTTGGTTTGTTTTACCTCCAATTAAAACTTTCCCACTCCTAAGGACCACTAATTTAGACCTACGCTTCGTGCTCAGGGCCATAGCAGTGCGGGTTCGTTATCGTACCAACGCCTGTCGTGACACGAGACCTCTGTTTTTACCAAAAGACTCGTGATTCTCACTTCTAAAGGCGAACGAGCAATCGCTAGATCTACTTATTTTTAAACTTGGCCATGGCACGAGCGGGGCTCGAACTCACGACCTCCTGATTCCGAAGCGAACGCTCAAGATAACGACTGAGCTACCGCAACGGAAGGGGGGCATTTACATACATGCATGTTAATTGGCTCGTCAGCTATTGGATTGGCCAAGTCTGCCTCAGCTCTCATTGACTCAACTTTGCTAGATTCCTCTGGATGTTCTGAAATAAGCTCAAACCACAATTTCTTTCGCTGGTCTGTTCTCGGATTGTTCTTACCTTGGGTGTTTCATTGCAGACTGGCGTGTTATCTGTCATTTGCTTGGCTTCTTTCTAAATTACGACGGAGTTGGATGAGGTATACCCTCTTTTCCCGCTGCTGTCATCAATGCCTATGGATAAGTTAGCGGCGGTGATATGCCAACCAGGGATGGGCTTGGTTACTCAAGATTGTAATCGATTAATAATTGATCACTAGGAGGGTTTTTGTATAATTGATTACAGTAATTTTTCTTCTATCTGTAATCGATTACTTTGACGTAAAAAAGAAAATGAAATGTTGATGTTAGTTTTGAACAAACAAATATCATCTCGTTTGTGAAACATCAAATCATCTGCAAGTCACATAGAATTACATTTGATCATTATGAGTTTTTGAAAAGTTTCATCATTCAGTCTGCATTTGTCAGCAATGCTGAAAAACCTTTCAAATGGAATTGAAGAAGTTGGAATAGAGTCTATATGTATAAAGAACTGCAATGCTTGCACTGAAGCACCCATTGGTGACCAATCATCAGGCAGTATCTGTATGGTTACACTGCAGATCCCAAAATTGGTTACATCGCAAAGGCTGAGAGGGCGCAGATCTTAGTCGAAGGAGGTCTTAAAACCCTCGATAGAGTCCCTAAGCCCAATTTGGTCGCTGAGATGGTTCCAGTCGACGGTGGTCCTTGTGAAAAATGAATATTTGTGCTGCTCAGTCCTACTTCGGCGAACACTAAATCCTCTGATGTTGTTACAGACAGCGTTCTACGATGTTTGTAGTTAGCTTGTTTTGGAATGTCTTGGCACGAATGGTCCTGCAAGGCTTACGCGGTGTAAGATATTTCTATGGCGATATGGCTGGTATCAACCCCTCAACGACCTTGTAGAAGTAAGACTAGCCTGTTACGGCGTCTGTCTTGAAGTGGTGATAATTCAAGGTTATTTAGTAATGATATAATGTGGCCCGGTTCCCTGGTGGTGTAATCTCCAGATATGAATCGAGCAGCACGATGTTGTACACGCTCAATGATGTTGATGTCCGTGATGTAATAAGGATCTCATACAACTGAGCCGTATTCTAGGATCGGTCTGATGAGCGATACGTATGCAGTACGTCTGCTTTGTTGGGGGCAGCTACGCAGGTTCCTACGCAGGAAGCCTAAGGTTGAATTGGCTTTATTGGTGTTGTTACTTATATGGGTTCCCCATTTTAGGTCCTCTGAGATGGTAATTCCGAGGTAAGGGTTTGTTGGTACTTGCTGGAGGATGGTATTGTCCAGATTGTAGAAGTGATGGCGTTCCCCCCGGATACTTAGGATATAGCATTTCTTGGCGTTGAACTTCATGCCCCATTTTTTGGCCCATTTTTCTAGATCTCGCAGGTCGTGTTGTAATGTGATGTGGTCTTGCTGAGACTTAATTTCACGGTACAGCAGACAGTCGTCAGCAAACAGTCGTGTCTGGGAATATTCTGGGAGGTCATTTATGTGGCTCAAGAATAGTAGAGGGCGGAGGACAGTCCCCTGCGGGACCCCAGAGTCCACGGTGACTTGTTTTGTTCTTTGGCCTTCTAAGACGACCTGCATTGTCCTTGCTGTGAGGAACTGCGTCAGCCATGCATGTATTTGACCGTCTATACCATATGACATGTTAGTGTGCTTAATACTTTCTTGTGTGGCACGGTGTCGAATGCCTAGGAAAAGTCTAATATTGCACAGGCTATTTGGATGTTGGTATCATATGCACCTAACAGGTCCTCCATGGTCACTAGGAGTTGTGATTTACATGAATAGCCGGACCTGAACACATGGTTTACGTTGGTGAGTATGGCGTTATCCTCGAGGTGTTTCATGAGGTGGCGGCATATGATGTGTTCTAATAATTTGCAGGATACATATGTTAACGAGATGGGTCGGTAGTTCTCTGCAAGGTGTTTGTCTCCTTTTTTGTATACGCTTGAGATGTTAGCTTGCGCCAGTCAGATGGTAGTGAGCCAGTATTGAGTGATAGCTGGAAGACTGCACTGAGACCTGGCGAGAGTTAGACGGCACAGGCGGAGAGGATCTTGTTGGAATGGAATCCGGTCCACAGGCTTTGGTTGTTTAACTTTCGCAGGAGGTTGTTGACTCCATTAACGTTGATAACGATGTTTGTAAGCGGGTGGTTGATGCTTGACATTGGTACTTCTGGTATGGCCTCTGATAGGTTCTCCTTTGTAAAGACCGATTGGAATTGTTTTAGTAGAATTTTGGCTTTTTGAAGGTTGTCGCTAACTAGTGTCCCATGGTCTTTCAAGGGTGAAACGCCAATATCATCCTGTTTTCTAGACTTGATATAACGCCAGAAAGGTCATCTTCGCTAGCCAAGGGTTTTCGGTCCACTCCTCTCCCCATAAACTAGCCAAGGGTTTTCCACTCTGCTCCCCATAGCGGAGTGGACCGAAAACCCTTGGCTAGCGAAGTTTATGGGCCGAAAACCCTTGGCTAACGAAGATGCAGAAAGTGTGCGTCATTGTTCTTATAGCCTTCTTCTAACATGTTGTTTTATATAGTTGAATTCAGCTTTACGTATTGCACGTTTAGTTTCTCGTTGAAAGTGTCTATAGTTCTGCCATGTGTTGTTCTTTTTGGCTTGTCTGTAGAGCCGTTGTTTGCGTCTGAGCATTTTCTGATCGATCTATTTACCCATGGTAGGCGGGCGTGAACTGGACAGTCTAGAGGGAATGTTTTCTCCATGCTGTGTTAGATACCATTGCTTGAATGTTCCCCATGTTTCATTCATGGTGGCATTACTATTGGCTTTGTTAATCGTATCTGTTGAAGTTTTTTTTGACAATTTTTGCCCCACCCATAAGGTCTCAAACTACCAGAAAATAGATGAAAATTCACTGTAGAGAGGACATTTTTGAATGATAAATTTTTGCTACCATGGCAACCAATTTTCATAAATAATGTCTTTATTTATTGAAAATAGACACGTTCATGCAAAAATCCTAACCTTTCCAACAAGGCCAAATTGGTCATAGGTTCATCCAATATGACACGTGCTATTTTCGACTTACCGTTTAGAGTGAAAGTAGAATTACCTGCCAAGAAGTCAAGCTGCCCCTCGTTTCGCATTTGTAGTTCCGAATTCCACAAAAATGCACTTGGTCAATGCAGAATGGGTCCCCTTGATGTATTAATACTGAAATCACAAAATTGAAATTATTTAAATTCTGCAATACACCTTTTTCATTATCCACAATTTTAACTCTGGTAACTTTAGCTTCATATTGGCAATGGGCCAGGTATATTGAGACTTAAGGCCCCTGGGGTGTAAGAGTCCTGTAATTTACAATTTATGTGCCCCTTGTTCCAAAGATGCTACATACTAAATTTGAGAAGAATTGGAATCATTGATCAAGAAGAAAAAAGTGTTCAATTGTCAACACATTTCATCAATGACCATTTTGGCCCCACCTTGATACCAAAACCCTTACCCCTAGGATCACGGAATTTCCAATTTTAATAGAAAACTCTTTGTTCATTCCAAATATCATTCCAAATATCCATTTACCGGTCGCGGTGGCTCAGTGGTAGAGCTCTCGTCTCGTGATCGGGAGGTCGTGCGTTCGAGCCCCGTGCTCGGCACCCGGCCGCGTCAAACCTAAGACGTGAAAAAAGGTAGTGATTGCTCCTTCGCCAAGAGATCGGCATTTCGAAGTGAGAATCACGGGTCTTTCGGATATGACCTTAGAAACGGTGGTCCCGTGCCACAGCATGTGTGGCACGTTAAAGAACCCTCACTGCTAAAAAGCCATGAATGCTAAGCATAGGTCTAAATTTGCAGTCCTTCACCGGCAATGGTGACGTCTCAATATGAGTGAAATATTCTCGGCGGGACGAAAAATAACAAATAATCAATCAATCAAACCAAATATCCATTTAGATTTGATTTAATATCAACAGCATTAAAGATGTTTTTTCATATGTTGTAGACCCGTGAGGAAAGAACGAGCGTTGATATACTCTAGTTCTGGCAAATGACACTAGAAAGCGCTGTCTGTGTCCTCAGACTACTACAGCTGTTGGAATGAGGTGGGTAGTTGGTATGACCACCAATCCATTAATGATGCGGAACATAATGAGGGCTTTGCTAGCTGCCCTTCGTTCCTGAAGCGTTGGCCATTGCAGTTGGTATAACATGGTGGATACGCTACTAGTTGGGTGGAATTCACCAATAACGGACCTGGCCGCCCTGCTCTGTATCATCTCTCGGTCTTTGATGTTAGATGCAGTATATGGGTCCCATATGATGCTTGCATATTCCATCTGTGGTCGTAGACTTACCAGTGCCTTGTGGCAAATATCTTTAGTTTTCTGTGGGCACTGGTAGATGTTCCTCTATAGGAAGGCTCGAGTGTTGTTTGCCTTCTTGACCACTTGGTTTATGTGTGTATTCCTTGAAAGGGTTCGGTGAATGTTGATACCCAAGTATTTAGTGTGACTCAGCGATTTCAAGCGTGTGGCCATGAATGTTATATGGCTGCTCTATGGGATTCCTCTTATTGGTTATATGAAGAAGTTGTCATTCTGGGGATAGAGTTCCATTAGCCAATCCCTCCCATGCTTGTTGAGCCTCCAGGTTTTGTTGGAGTAACGCTGGGTTGTTCTTGAGGCAAGTCGTTGAAGTACAAGAGGAACAGTAGCGGTCCCAGGACACTTCCCTGGGGCACTCCTGACAAAACAGGCACATACTTGGACTTGGATCTATCTAGGACAACTTGCTGTTCACCCCACCCAGGAAGTCACCGATCCATCTTTAATTGAAGGTTGCCTCTCACACCATAATGGCCCAGCTTGTGTAGTAGCCTCTTGTGTGGTACTTTATCGGATGAAACACAATATAGGGCGCATTTCCAATACAGCATTGTTATACATGGTTTTCAAAAATATTATTTTCTTTTAATACAATTTAACATATTTGTTTCATAGGAATACGTATCAAGGACTTTTGTGCCATATTTTGTTGATCTAGCATTAATAGAATTTAAG
>CAJDSM010026939.1:0-10597 GCA_903981925.1 Ostrea lurida | reverse complement strand
GATTTTCTTTTGTTCTTTACCTTATTTATCCATATCTTTGTTTTCTTCTTGCTAGTACTGATGTTTCACAAGTTGAAGGTATTAAACACCTCGAGGTCAATGAAACTGTAATACTGCCGACGAGGGAAAGGTGCAAAAAGGTTGAACATGGAGACATGGGCACATGTCATGTCACTGTGAATCTACAGCATCAACGGAGAAACTGACGCGTTTGCCAATGGAAGCAAGTGTAACATCCAGGAAAATTAAAAAGACTATGGTTCAACATATAAATGCCAAGAATGATGCAAGGGCCCATAGTATGTAAATCATTTACTTTTAGCCGAGAAACAGACATTGCAGAAATGAGTATAGCAAGGGCTGAATAAAACCTTTTATGGAAGCCATGTATGGTTGAACTACAAATTTCACTTGGATTAGTCTGAGAAAGAGATTACTTTGCATTTTTATTGGGAGGAAAACACAAGATATATTTGGAAACACATCGAATGAAACGGAAACGGTTAAGGCTCTTGAGAAACGCTTTGTGCCACTTTTACTCTGCGCAATTAAAAGAGAGGCGACAGAAAGAGTCTGATACATCGTCAGATTCAGAACAGCCAATTCGTAGATTGACTTGCTTAGCCTATCCAACAGCATCCCCGTAAGTAAGAGAGACTCTTAGGAAAGATAAATTTGGTTTACTCGGGTATCAACAGAGCATACTGTGAAATCATTTAATTCGTGGGGGCCAATGATCGTGGGTAAACAAAATTTTGATGGTTCGTGGGGATGTAATTTCGTGGATAATTCATAAATAATGCGAATGGCACAATATTTAAAGATTAAAAGGAAAATAAATTATGTTCGTGGGGATGTTAATTCGTGGGTTAAAGTGACCCACGAAATCCATGAACATTTGTCCCCCACGAACAATTGATGATTTCCACAGGAATGCCGACGATGTCCTCAGGTTTGCGGTAGACCTTGATTCGTATTACAAGGACAGAATAACGAGATAATTTGATTGATAATATTCATAGTGTACAGTAGCCTCAGATAAGGCAATTAGTAGATTTGATTTGAGGAAAATGCAGAGTAAAACAGACAAATTGAAAGGAGTTCATGACAGGGACAGCCCATACAAACATCAGACGAAAAACGTAATGATGGCGTAATTTACTATTATTGTAAGAAGAGGGGTCATATTCGTAGGAGTTATCCAAGTGGACAAATACACTGTAGGGGCGATGAAAAATCGGTAAAGATATTTTAAGAATTCAAAACAATCGTCAGAGAAACAGGCTCATGCATAGAAATGTACAGAAGATTCAAGCACTACATGTATGAGCAACGATGTTTTAAACAAGCAATGATAAATGGAGCACAGACAATGTTGTTGATTGATACAGGTGCATCGTTACCCTTTACTAGTGTCTCAAAAGGATGTTTGACTTAATAAAGCATTACAATTAATCATCCAACTCTGCAGGAAAGTGAGTGCGCAGAAAGTTTAAAACGCAAGTGGTGATACATGTAGCTTCCTCAGTACGGAGAGGCAGAATTGTGCATTTTGATGGGTAAATCTGAAACCCTCATTTCAGCAATTGTCACTGATATCACGGTTGTTTCCTCAGTATGGAAAGACAGCATTGTGCATTTTGATGGGTAAATCTGAAACCCTCATTTCAGCAATTGTCATTGATATCACGGTTGATGGCCATAGTCTTGATATCAATCTGAAAAACCGATACGTTGCAGCCGCCGAAGGAGAGTTGCGCTGCATATGTGTCTTGTGAGGGAACCTTAAGTTGTTACAGTGTCTCGGCTGCTATGGACATTCACATTTGAAATACTGTGTCTATTACATCTGACTTATGTGAAGTGAATATGACAATACATGTATTTAAGTATTTAGTATGGATCATATCCGTTCTTCACTTTAAAGCAATTTTTTGTGTAAGAACATTTTCACAGGTACTGAAAATAACAATTCTGATTTCATTGTTTAATGATACTAGTACGTTAGTGTATTTCATTCATAAGTGACCTACCTACGCAAGAAATATAAATCTCTTTGTGTATTTGAACTTTTTAGATATTCTAGTTTTTCCATTTCTGCGATTTTTCAAAGGGTTTTGCCCCAAAATCATCCCTAAAGAATGATTTGATCAATAAAAATGTATGGCATTTTAACCTGCATTCAGTAAAATGTTATTTTGAAATTTTAAAACCACAATTGATGCAAGTAACACTGAAGATGTGTGTTCTTCCGTTTTTCGTCGATTTTTAGTATCTATCCAGATTTTGACACAAAAAATCATGTTGCACGGTAATAATTTTTATAGAAACCTGTGAAAATCTTAACTGGCACCCTGATGAATATTTTCCACAGTAAAACTTTTATGTTGCAGATACTTTGATATTTGGTGATTTTTAAGGCTATTTTTACTGGACTAATGATGGAATTATTGCTACATAAATATGGACAGCTGGCGATGGAGATTTAAAATGCATCCCTTTTGTCATAAATTTGAGCTGTTAGTTTGCCGTTATCATCTATATTCAACAGAATGTGTAAGTATGAAGCAGAGGTGGTAGACTCTTTATTTTGAGTTTACTGAAATTTATCGAATCGACATCTAAATCAAAATGATAAAACGTCGCCGATATGTCGAGTTGAAAGCCATAGGAAGAGGTTTTTTTTCCTTCTCATGTAAAAGTAAATTCTGTCCCGTAAGAATAAAAAAACCCAGGTCAGTTAATAAAACTAATATGCATGAATGTCTTTTAATCATAAATGTTCTTATATATGTTGCCCCTTGTGGGTCCATAATTGGGCAATAAATCATATTATATCATATCATGGTGCCCATGGGAATTCAATATAATTCAAATATATCGTAGAACTCTCCATGCTCATTACTATAGATTTAAGCACCTAGTTTGTTTTCTAGATGTTTAACAGCTATAAATATAATGCACCTTCAGTATATTAATTCATAAAACCCATCCATAGGTTGGTAGAGACATTCATGCTTCCAGTTTTGTGCCAAATGTCCAAAGAAAAGGCAAAGAAAATTAAAAGTTATCAATCTCGTCAGTCCCAAATAGAATACAAACAAAAGTTGGACAAAAAACGGACCCCTGGACACACCAGAGGTGTGATCAGGTGCCTAGAGGAGTAAGCATCCCGTGTTGACCGTCACACCCCGCCGTGAGCCCATTGTCTTGATCAGGTAAACGGAGAAATCCGTAGTCAAAATCAGTGTATTAAAAACGGCTTAACAATCGCTATGAAAACCCCCCAGACAGCATTTGACTAATGGAGGTTGTATGGGCAAACTAGATTGTTATAACGACTATAGAATATGCGAAATGCTGTCTTTAAACGTGACTGTTGGAACCCCTGCAATGACTTTGAAATCAAATCGTCAAAGGAAATTTTAAGAGAATCTACACCCACTGACACCATAAGACCCAAAAGGTCAGGTACAGCGGACAATCACATTTTATTCACCTACTACAAAGTAGTATGTGATGAAATTGTTTGGGGAGTTCTGAAGAAGTCAAATTGTGTAGAAATTTGCTATGGAAATGGACGATACACGCCGGCGAGCTGGTACAATATACTTGTTGATCCGGATTACCTTGTAAAATATAAAAGCCAAAACATTTTCAGTAACACAATTTCTACCTCCGCCTAGGAGGTTATAAAATCGGGGGCGTTTATTTATTTGTTTGTGGATTTGGTCTATTAGCAACTTCATGTAAAAACAATGGGCAGATCGCTTTGAAAATCGGTACACAAGATGTATCTTGGTTTAAGGATTTCCCCATTAAATTTTGTTGGCGATCAACAGCATTCAAAGGATACGACGTAGGGGTTATGTTTTGAGACCCCCTGGGCTAGGTTGCATGAGGCACAATGATTGTAAAACTGAACAACAGCAGTGCCGAAGGTTCAGGTGAGTGATGTGAACTCAGGTGAGCGATGTGGCCCATGGACCTCTTGTTCATTTTCAGCAGAGGACAGGAATGAGGAAAGTACTGGGAGGGGATATTTATGGCTGCGTCTGCCGTACGTCGTACTCATTCCTTAGTTCTTCCTCTACAATGTCTGGACAAAATAAAAGGCGCAACCTTTGATAAGGAGCTCCAAAAAATTCTCTTGAACTCCTCTGGATGGCTTTCCAGGTACCTAAGAAGGGGACCATTTTGATTTCAATCTAAATATTATAACATAATTCATTACAAATGAAATAGTCATTTTCGGAGAAGATATGGAGATAGAGTTGCACCCTGGACATTTGTTTACAAGTGTAATGTATTCTCCATCAGAAGATGGATTAACATCATACGTCATTGAGTAATATAACTATATGAGCACGTGCTGGAAGCGCTAGAAAATGAACGACTGGTAAGAACTCCGCTTTATTCCACCTATGCAAAGACCACTGTTTTCCAATTTATGTACCAACCAATGATGCAGAAGACGAAACTAAAGATGCTTGTTATGATGCACTACAAGCACAAATTAACAAAACACCACAGCGTGTTCTCCTAGTAATAGATGACCAAAAGCAAAGGTTGAGAATGACAACATGTTACATGTAGTCTTACAGAGGATTAGATGTGAACAGTGACCATCATCTCCTTATTACGTCTCAAAACTCGAATGTGCAAAGAAGGTTCTGCATAGAATTGAGGAACAGGTTCAGTGTATTAGAAATCTAGAACCTAGAAAAGCAATGAAAGAACATCAAAACAGACAACTGAAAAGATAACCGGGTACAAAAAAAGCAAATGAGCGAACAGTGTTGTCCCAAAACACCTGAAATGCCATTCGAAGAAAAAACAAATATCAAAGAGAAAGTCTAAAACACAAAATCTGCCTGAAAGAGAGCAAATACAGAAACATACTGTGATAAAGACAGGAGGTGAAGAGATCAGCTAGACAAGACAAGCGTAATTACATCAATATGCTGCAGCTGAATCTGAGAAGACAGCTCAAAGAGGTTACCTAAATACAGTTTACAAAATAACGAAAGAACTAAGTGGTAAAAGCCAGCCAAATACACCGTTTAAGGATACTCTGGCAAAGTCATTACAATGGGAAAAGACAATCAGCAAGATGGCTTGAACATTTTAAAAACCGTTTGAACAGACCAGAACCAGATATAGCTTTTGAGGAAATAGTGCAGCGGCCAGGATGTCAATTTCTAAGATGACCCCCAACCTAGGGTAGAACAAAGTACGACCCTATATGGTTTGATGCAGAATTTTATTAGATTATGGAAATGATGGTCGTAGTTTGATAAATGTGTTTGACTTTGTGTAAATTTGGAATTTCTGTCACAAAGTCAAACATTTTGTTGAAAAAAAACCGTTATTAACTGAAATATCTGAGTGTAAAGGCAAGATAACGAACAGTGATCAATCTCGTAAGTCCTAAATAGAAATACAGAAAACAAGAGTTGGGGCAAACACGGACCCCTTGACACACCAGAGGTGGATCAGGCGTGCTAGGAGTAGTAGCAGTCCCCTGTTGACGGTCACACCCGCCGTGAGCCCATAGTCTTGATCAGGTAAACGGAACAATCCGCAGTCAAATCAGTGTGTGAAAAACCGGCTTAACAATGGCCATGAAACACGATCAGACAGCATTTGATCCATAGGTAGGTCGATTGGTAAACTTAAATTGTGATAACGACCATAGAATTTACCAAAGCTGCCTTAAGCGTGACTGTTGTAAGTAGCCAGCCTCGATTCAAAAAACTGATCATACGCAGAACAAGCTCTTGCGTATCGGAATAAGTTGAAAGACATACACACCGATATGCAGGCGATGATGGAATATTGCTGCATAAAATATGGGAAGTTGACGATGGAGGA
Source organism: Ostrea lurida (assembly GCA_903981925.1). NCBI lineage: Eukaryota > Metazoa > Mollusca > Bivalvia > Ostreida > Ostreidae > Ostrea > Ostrea lurida. The sequence continues at coordinate 4,723 of CAJDSM010026939.1, read as the reverse complement.
AGCTGAAATCGTTCCGTTTTCATAAAGTTGAGTAGTGAGTTTGCCGTTAATGTCAATGTTCAATAAAATATCCAGTACGAAGCAGACATGGAAGACTCTGTGGTGTCTTTACTTTCTAGTTCGTTGGATATATTAATCGACATATGAATGGAATCATTATTATCGATAGATAAAACGTCAATATATCGAAATGTTGAATTAAATACCACCGCTAGAGGATTTTCTTCTTTCATGTAGAAGCTTTTGAATGAATTCCGTCTCATTTCTGCCTCATAAGAATACATGTATAAAAATAAGTCAGCTAATAATGATATTGTCAATGAGGAACCCCAGCATTGCTTTAATATCAACTTCAGTGTACTTGTGTGTAGAATAAATGTGGAGTTTAACAAAATAAGTTTTTGAATGGCTGATCACTAGATAAGAATATTTCCATTTTTCCAATTTTGTTAAAGAAGCAACTGTCTATAATGTTACAAAACCTTGTCTTTACTTTATCGTGCGGGATGGTCGAGTCAATTGAATATTGATTAAGAGATATCTAAGGACAAACATGTGATTTTCATAGAGTTTCAAGATAACATAACATGAACTTTGTCATTCTTCATTTCTAACATTTTCCGATAAAAAAAAGAGTTGAATTTTCAGGTGTTTCAAGAGTAGCACAGATTTATTGCAGCATAGGTATTTTGATTTTTCTCATACATGTACATAGATGTAAATACATGTCATGCATGTGTAGGTAATGCGTGGTAAATATGTAGTGACTCATGTGATCTCAAGCGTATACTCATGAGAATAGAGCTATTCAAGCGTATCATCATCCACAAAATCGCGAAAAGCGTTATTGCGCTGTGGTAAAATCGAACAGCACTCCTACAAACGAGAAAACAAAATGACCCAATTGTCAAAAGCAAGACTTCAAATCATTTGTTTAATGAAAAGGCAAAGATAACACCTAACAAAAGTGATTCAATCTGCTGTCATGTTCAAATAGAATACAAAACAAGGGTTGAGGCAAACACGAACCCCCTAGACACATCACAGAGGTGAGGACCCAGCAGTGCCTAGGAAAGGGTAATATTCCTGTTTAGACTACGGTCAACCCGCCGTTGGCCCCATAGTCCGTTGATCAGTAAACCGGCGTAATCACGCCATCAGAACACAGTGTGGAAAACGGCCTAACTCGCTAATGAAAATTCTAGACGCATTTGACCGCAACAATGACAAATTGTATGGCAACTAGCATCGTAATAATGACCATAAACGTTTGCGAACTTCGACGTTTGAAAACCCTGCGACAGACAAAATTGTTGTAAAGTAATGTATTATTACCTCGATTCAAAACGCTGACCATAACACAAAACAAGTACTAGTAATGCTATTGCTTAATCGAAATAAGTTGAGAAGACATGTATACAACCATTTGCAAGGTGTGATGGAATATTGCTACATAAATTGGAAGCTAACGGTGCGAGAAATTTGAAATCGTCCCCGTGTCATAAGTTGAGTTGTTTTTGTCGTTAATGTCTGTTTAATAAAATTAAGTACGAAGCAGGTAGGGAACATGTGGGCGGATCGGAATTCTGGTTAGGGGGGGGGGTGGATTTTTTTTCAGAGGCAGGGGGTCTGGGGCCGCCTTTAAGCTCCTGATTTTAGTGTTTTTTAGGAGTAAAATTTAACCATAATAATTAGCGCTCATAGTGAAATTACCACCGCTCTCCAGGCCCGTAACCAGGAATTTCCATTTGGGGGTGGGGGCATGCACCAGATTTTAAAACCCCTGCTAAGGTCTGTCCAACAGCTGGTCCCAGGAATACCCTGGGGGGTCCAGGGGGCGAAGCCCCCGGTAAGCAAGAAATTTTGCATTTCCATTTGCGGTCTGGGGTGTTGTTTAAGCCCATAAGAGGATCCAGGCAGGGCCTGTAGGGGGTCCAGGGGGCGAAGCCCCGAAGCTGAGACAATTTTAGCAATTTTAATTGCGTCCTGGGGGGTGTTTTAGGCCCTGAGGATTCAGATGGCTTGGAGGGGGTCCAGGGGGGAAGCCCCCAGAAGCGAGAGGTTTTAGCAATCTTCAGTTAAAATGGGGGGGTGCATCGGGCACCTCAGTGCACCCCACCTGTTTACAGGCCGTTGCTTTTCTTACAAGCTATGAAAGGCAGGTAAATTAATTGACGCAATATTTTGCCGAACATTAAAATTTTTAAATGTGGTTATACCAATGTATATCCGATACCCCTAATTCTTTGAAAATTTTAAGGGGGGCGTGCGCCCCCCACGCCCATCGTACCATCCCCACGTGTTCGTCTGCGCGCTCTCTCTTCTCTCTCTCTCTCTGTTTTTTTTTAAGGGGGGGGGGCAGTGTACGCCCGGTACGGCATTTCCTTGAAATCCGCGCTGGGGAAGATTCCAGTTTGCTGGAATATATTACATGTAGAATGCCATATGAAGAAAATCCCTCATTAAATAGATAAAACGTCGTCACTGTTCGAAAGTGTTTTTTAAGATCAAAAGCAAAGATCTTGATGAGTAACCTATTGTGGGGAAATAACATATTTAATATGTTATTAATATAGTAGCCTTTCTCTAAGCTTTTTCCGGGGAGGGGGGGCGAAATGATGGGGGAAATCGTACTATAACAACACCGGAAACCAAAATAATGGGCATCCAGGCGCGGAAATCATGACTCCGTGTTTCACAACTTAGGAATAGTGTGCTGATGAATTGTTTATAAGCAAGCACATTAAAAAGATTTCAAAATATTGTAACAAGGAAATACGATGTTGACATCTATACTATTTTATGCATATCCTCGTCAATAGATGACGTACAGTTTTATAATAAGAAATGAAATCTTATATTTTTTTCATGATGCAGGTGATCACCTGAATTTTTAGAACGGTCAAAACCGATTCACACATGCGCGAAGCCGCATTGGATGAAGAAGTTTTACCGTCTAAAAGTCTCGGTTGATAACCTGCATTATCACCCGTTAAAAAATACAACGATTTATTTCTTTATCATTTAATTTTATATACACACAAAAATATATGTTTATTAGACATTACTTGTTGTTCAGGTCGCTGATCGAAAAATCGCCTCAATTCTTAAAGGTTTTTAAACCAATGAGATTCGGCGCTAGGTGATCAGCGTGAAATAAAATCAATGAAAAACATCATAACATTATATAATCAACCAATCTATTGCATCATAGCTGCTATAATCATTCTCTAATTGCCAGCTAGTATTTCATGCAATGTACTTTCATCAAGGATTGGGGCAGAAGAATCAAATGTCAATAATCATAACTAATGAAAAAAAGTATCAGGCGCGGTTCAAGGAAGGCGTACCGGGCGTAACGCCCCCCCCCCCCTAAAAAAAAAGAGAGAGAGAGAGAGAGGAGAGAGAGAGAGATGAGAGAGAGAGACGAGAGACGAGAGAGAGAGAGAGGAGAAGAATAGTGAATGGAGGGTAAAGGAGAGAGATGAGACACGCGCAGCGGCGCATGATACACTGGCGGATCTGGAGGGGGTGTTGTGTGAGGCTGTGGTGGGCTCAACAGCGGCGCACCTATCAGGATTCATATGATCAAAAGGGTTATCGGGGATATATAAACTAACAATTTGCGGTATATGTGGAGAGAGGTCTCTTACTGTCTATATTATATTTAGTATCTCTGTCTGTTATATGTTCTAAGAAAACGCACGAGTCTGATCACACACTTGCGGTGCATCTGGGTGCCCGTGCACCCCCCATTTAAAACTGAAGATGCTAAAACCCTCTACAAAATCGTATCGCGGGGCGTCGTCGCCCCCTGGTATCGCCCCTATCCAAGCTGCTCGCAGTCCGTGGATCTCTAGGGGCTTTAAAACACCCCCAGACGCAATGAAAGCTTAAAGATTTCTTTAGCTTCCGGGGTCGCCCTGGACCCCCTACAGGGTTATTCCTGACAGCTGTGGACCTGACTAGCAGCCTTTAAAATCGCTATACTTTAGTCCTTGTGCATTCCCCCCCCTCCCCCCGCCCCCCAAGATGGAAATTCCTGGTTACGCCCCTGGAGAGGTGTAACTTCCCTATTAGGTAATTATATGGTTAAATTTTACTCCTAAAATCATAAAATGTCAGGAGCTTCGGGCTTCGCCCCCTGGACCCCCACCCAGGGCCTTGCTCCTGGACCCACTGGGGGCCTTAAGGCGGCCCCCAGACTCCCCTGCGGGGATCCCGGGTTAGAATAGGTCTCAGCATCTCCCTTGCGTGTCCGTAAGAGGCCGACTGAATGGGGCGGGTCCATTCGGATGAACCTCGGAAAAACTCGAGGCCCCGTGTCACATGCAGGTGGTGGCACGATAAAGATCCTCCCTGGCTCAAAGGCCCTGAAGTGCCGAGCATAGCCCTAAATTTTGCAGCCTTCACCCGGCATTGGTGACGTCTCATAATGAGTGAAATAATTTCTCGGTGGACTGTAAACATAAATAATCAGATTTCAATCAATCAGACTCCCTGCCTATGAAAAAAAAATCCACGCCCCCCGTAACGCAGAATTCCTGGATCCGCCCCCGAGTATGAAAGCACCAATAAATATAACATGAGATTATATTATATCTTTGGACGACACGTAATCATTCTCACCATCAACCCGTAATTAAATTTGGACAGACGTCGGGGAGTGTACGTTTGGTCGCATTTTGTTTCCGGTCTTTCGACACACATTACCATAATTTTG
>CAJDSM010026938.1:0-12533 GCA_903981925.1 Ostrea lurida | reverse complement strand
TATTGTAATTAAAGATTATAGTGAAAACTTATCTATAAATTCTATTAAGTATAAAGTAGAAAAGCTTGGTTTTGAAATCACATTTTTGCAATATTTGGTTGTACCTGACAGGCTTCCATACACTATTAAAATTTCGCCTTATTCATGGAGACTTTCAAGTCATGCAGTTGTTCACAAAGATAAAACCAATAATTTTTTATATTAAAATCCTGTCTTAATATGTTTGTAGGACCAATTATTGTCTCGCGATAAGACTACAGTCGTATTGAATATGATGTAAATAAAACATACTAAAGTCGTATATTTATGTCCCTGATTCAATATACACATGGAATCCAATTTAGATATTATGTTCTTGGAAGGTTTTTTATAAACACTATTTGCATTTCCCTCGAATATTTAGTTATTTTCATATTGATTAGTAAAGAAGTCAGTTAGTTGGAATGAACTATGATCATTGCTGCAATAAAAAAGTATGGGAAGCCGTTTGTGTTCTAATTTCAATGTAAAGCTGATATGTAACATGGATCGCTGAATATTTTATTAATAAAGTAAAATTAAAAACTTTTGTCAATTTGTGTAATAGATGTAACATTTAAAGTTTATAAAAAAAATAAACAATTATTCTAATGTGTCATTTTGTAATATGATAATAATAATCGTAGCATTATGCAAAAGAGATAACTTGAAAACAAACCAATAAGGCCTAATTAGTATTATGACCTAAAACCTTTAAGATGAAAAAAAAAAACACCAGAATTTTTAAAGAATCAATTCTAAATTCAAATACCGGGTGTTTCTTATTATTCCATTTCATTTGTCTTTGTTATTTAGACTTATCAATAATAGAATACAAAAAACAAGAGTTGGACAAACAACGGAACCTGGACACACCAGAGGTGATAGTAATGTTGAAAGACCCTCCCGAAAATATTCACTCATATGAGATGTGAGTTTTACCAGTGAAGGGTTGTAATTTAGGCCTGTGCTCGGCACTTACGGCTTTTAAGCAGGAGGGTCTTCATCGTGCCACACTGCATGTGACAAAGGGCTCTGTTTGCGGTTTCATCTTGAAAGATGACCACCCAATATAGTCGCCTCTTATGACAGTAAGGGGTACTAGGAACCGTATACTATCATCCATGAGCCAGAGGAGAATATTCGAAAAATACATGATCGATTGGTGCCACAAATCCAGACCTATGCTTAGAGCTCAAGGCCCGTAGCAGTGGGGTCTTTATGCTTGCCAAGACTTGGTGTGACACGGTCTCCGGGTTTTTTTTTGGGGGGGTGTTAAGGTCATATCATAAACACTCAGTGATTCACGCCTCTAAAGGCCATAATTGGATGAAAGAGTCAATCACTACCTATTTCACGTCTTGGGTTTAAGTGGGTTCGAACCCACGACCCCAGGTTGCGGAAGCAACGCTCTAACATCTCAGTGAGGCTTTTCTTCTTGCTTAGTACTCATGTTTTACAAATTGAAGGTTATTAAACACCTCGAGACAGTGAAACAGTAATACTGCCGACAGGGAAAGGACATGGAGACATGTGACACATTTTGTCATGTTTACTGTGCATCTACAGCATCAAAGGAGAAACTGACGCGTTTGCCAATTGAAGAAGTGCGACATCCAGGAAAATTAAAGAGGAATGAAGAAGCGATTTGTTCAACATATAAATGCCAATAATTGATGCAAAGGGCCCATATTATGTAAATCATTTAATTTAGATGAGAACATGACATCTGCAGAAAATGAGTTAGCAAGGACTGAAGATGAATATAAACTTTTTATGAAACCTATGTATGTTGAACTACAAAATTCACTTTGATTGGTCTGAGAAGAGAGTACTTTGCCAGTTGCATTGGAGGAAAGATAAGACATATTTGGAAACACATCGAATGAAACGGGAAACGCGTTAAGGCTCTTGTAAAACACGCATTATGTGGTCACCTTGTTACATTGCGCAATTAAAAGAAAGGCGACAGAGAGAATCCGATTACACTCAATCAAGATTATGGACAAGCTAATTCGTGAGATTGACGCTTCTTAGCTAATCCAACAGCACTTCCGTAAGTAAGAGAGACGCCTAGGAAGAATATTTTGGTTTACTCAAGATATGCGCTTGTCCGTATCAAATAGCATAACCTGGGAATGCCGAGCGATGTCTTCAGGTATCGTATTACACAGACAGAAATAACGGACGTAATTTGATTGATAAATTCAAGGGGTATCGACACTGATTTGAAAAAGGGGGGGGGTAAACTTTAAAATCACAGATGAGGGGGGGGGGGGGGGGCAAAACTTCAAAAGTTTAATGGACAAAGCAAGAAAAAAAAGAACAGGTCATGGTCGAACATTGGACAGTGGGGGTGGGGCATACTTCTATTATCACTAAAAGGTTTGGTGAGGGGGGGGGACTTCATAATTATGTGAAAAAGACATTAAAAAAAGTCTTTTTAACCTTTCAACACTGAAAGTGGGGTGGGGGCAAACCTCTATACATCATGAAGGGGGGGGGGGGCAAACTTCTAAATTACGTTACTTTATGCAGAAAAAAGTTACTTTGAAGGGGGGGGTGGGGGGGGCACACTTGCCCCCCAATGCCCCAACCTCCCGGTTCTACCCCATGATAATGTTTCATCAGTGCAAATGTGCAGAACATCTCCTCAGATAAGGCAATTAGTAAGATTTGATTTGTTGAAAAATGCAGAGTAAACAGACAAATTGAATAGTTTAATGATAGAGCTTGGAGACAGGGACAACGCCATAAACATCAGATACGGGAAAGCGTAAATGATGCGTAGTTACTTTATTGTGAGAAGAGGGGTCACTTATTTTCGTTAGGAGTTGTCCAAGTGGACAAATAGGGGTGAAGGAAAAATCGGTAGATAAATCTGCTGAAGAGACTCAAAGCAGGTCTCAGAGAAACAGCTCATAACACAGAAATGTACATAGGTACAAGCACTATGAACAGACAATGGTGTTTAGACAAGCAATGATAAATGGAGCACAGACATGTTGTTGATTGATACAGGTGCTCGTTACCCTTTACTAGTGTCTCAAAAGGATTGTTTGACTTAAATAAGTTACAATCGTCCCAACTCTGGCAGAAAAGTGCGCAGAATGTTTTTTAAAACGCAAGTGGTGATGTTTCCGCCTCATGTATGGAAGGCAGAATTAAATGGCATTTTGGTCGGGCAATCTGAAAATTGAAACCTCATTTTAGCAATAGTCACACTGATATTAGGGTTGATTGGCCATACTTGCAAGGTCTTGATTTACCTAGAAAAGGGAAACGTTCGGCCCCGGTTATTCATTTAAAAAAAAAAAACCCGATATGTTACAGCTGAAGGGAGAGTTGCGGCTGTGTCTTGTTTCTGGAGTAACTTTGGAATATTTTCAGTTTCATGATTGTTTTAAATTGTTTTTCGCAATAGTTCAAGGTACGGGTGCAATGGACATGCACCATTTGAAAGAATACTGTGTCTACTGTCTAATTACACTCTGACTTATATTATAGTGAATATGACAATACATGTATTAAAGTATCAGTATAGATCATATCCGTTCTCCATTTTTTAAGAACAATTTACGCACAATGTTACAAAACAAAAATTATTTCTGTTGCAGACACTTTGATGTTGAAATGTATTTTTACTGGACTAATAATCTTTCTTAACTGTGTGAATATTAGCTATCGACAACATACAAGCAATTCAAAACAAAAATACAAGAACGCACAGCGTAGTACCAACTATGTAAAATAATTTGAAAAAACTTACCGAGTTGTAGCTTCTAACAAATCAAACCACTAAGGTAATAGTAACATTCATCTCCCGAGATCACACTGCAAGGGAGTGAAATAAAGCACCACACAGGTAACATCTAACATTTCCCGAGATCACACAGCAAGGGGATGATTTAAGCACCGCACAGGGAGCATCTCCCGAGATCACTCAGCAAGGGAAATCTGCACACTGCGCTCCGGCCAACGCCCGGACTATATATACCTGGTGAAACTGACCAAAAACGTTTTACCTGTTTTACAACTAAAAATAGAACCAATACAACTCAGTACCCAATGAAGCATACTACAAAAAATAGTCGATAAAATTATCTTATGAATAACATACAAGTAAGAAGCGGAAGTAATCGATAAACCTAACAGAAAAAATACATAAAATTGGCACAATATTGTGACAAACTGTAATACTACTTGTGACAGTAAATCATGAATTGTACAAGGACTTTGAAAATTAGAATTTCAACAAGAGTCCCACTGGTCTTATCTGTCACCCGAGTATTAAAATATCACAAGTCCCAATTAAATTATAATATTCATTAGAGGTGTTAAACAAATAAGTGTAAAACAAAATGTGTTTTTCAAACTTAAAGTAGCATAATCTGTATCTTTGAAAAAAAATAAATCTGTCGGATTTTTTTCTATGTATACATCTATTAAAGTTATGCTTTTGTACGTAATTACAACACTGAAAGCAAAAAGATAGAAAAGAACAAAACACTTGTTTCTAATTATTTATGAAATTACCAACCTATGAAAAACAACAAAGTTGCCTGAGATGTAGGCATGCGCAGTACTGTATTATTGTTTTGCGATGTACACACATGACCTTTTTCTATATAAGGAGATTGCGTGTTAGTAACGTTTAATCCCCTTTCCATTTATAGAACTGCCACGTTGTAGTCACGTAGTCTTTTGAGACTGATTTCTCGCTTGTTGTTTACATTTTGACCGGACAGATTTCGTGGTTCACATTTTTATCGTTTATATATTTGATTTCCTTTAAGAAATCACGGTGTAATAAATTCAAAAGATACAGATTATGCTACTTTAAATGCCCTTGAAATTCCCTATACTGTTGAAATTAAGGAACAAAATGATATGTATATACACAACATACTACCAACACAATTTAACTAATTTGGATCCATTCTAGAATACAAAATCTGGAACAAAACGTTACCCCTTGCATCATTAACTACCTACGCCTTTCAAATGTCTCTTTACTTCCAATTATTTTCCTACAAATGCATTTTATCAAAACAGGAGGATCCAAGTGTTCAACTATAGTTGGTCTAAAAGGGATGTGGATGTAAAATAGCTTAAGTGAACACTTTTCTTCCTATATGGGTTATGGAATCAAAGAGGAGTGTTTGATAGCTACTTTTTTAAATTTTTGTATACAGGGGTATATATATATACTTTAGCACAACAAATATCATATTTTTTGTATCATAAAAAAATATGTTTGAAAAAACCATTATGGCTACAAATTCATCTTAATTTACATTAATAATTTATTTAAGAAATGACTCATATTTTTTTGGCTGATCCAGGTATCACCGAATTCGCATTGATGCTTAAGTTTTACCGTCCAAAATCTCGGTGATACCTGAATCAGCCGAAAAAATATAAGGGTCATTTCTTATCATTTAATTTCATATTACCCCGACAAAATAATGTTCAATCAGACTTTAATTGTTGGATTATTTGTTGACCTATGACTTCAAATAACCTAGATACGAGCAAGAATGTATAGTCCAGTGATGACGTGTAACACATGTCTCAAGAATAGAAATATTATGTCATGGGACACAATATTCACCACCTCGCTTTCAAAAAGCGCATTATTTGAGATTAACAGCCGATAATGGGGCCCCTCGCTAGAAATTAGACTTAAGAATTCCCTTTTTTATTTTACAACTGTGTACATAATTGATGACGTGTACACATATTTTGTCGTCTGCGTTACTCAACGATGTAACATGCAGAGAATCGCACAAAGTGAACGGAATTTATGTGTCCAATTCATTAGGGATTTAGGAATACCGAGATCTACATGTACCATGAAAATTCTGATATTGGACCATTTATTCACACAGGGATCAGTCGGTGAACCGGTATCGATAGCAGATGTAATATCTCCGGCCCCGACTTGCGATTTTTTTTTAAATGTCGGGGTCAATTAGCTGCAATAATGTAGCCCTCTCCGATTTTTTTTTTTATTCTGACGTCTACGTTTCCTAGCTGCACCATTACGGAAATCCTGTCTTGGAGCCCCCCCCCCCCACTACCACCACATTTCCATGAATAGACGATAGTACTGTGCTCAAGGCATGCAAGGACTGCCCAGTACTCACTGAGTGAAAACTTGCTAATATCAAATTATTAATCTTTAGCAAGATGGCCAACAAAATCACCGGATTTAAATATAAAACATCTGGTTACTTACACTAGAAACCCATGTCGATTTCATAATCTTGTGACGGAAATTGGACTGTGTGGAAAATTCAATACTAGGACGGCTAAAGAGGTATATAAATCAGAATTAAAGGAAATTTGACTAAAAACTGAGGCAAAATTTTAATTCTATCCGCAGCAAATAGCTTTCAAACTTCACCAAGTGGCTCCATGCGTTTCGTGGTAGCCATTATAAGTGGTCAATAAAGTAGGTCCGGCTTTACGAAGGTAGTTCATGGAAAAATCATCCGCATTTTTAAAAGGTGGTTTAGCCAATGAGAATCGTCGCTAAGCTACCACTTTAAAATAAAATTAAATGATAAATTATTAATTTCAGGGGAGATGAATATAGAAAAGATTACAGTAGATTTTATTATTATTATGCACATTATTATGCACATTTATATAGCGCCCTATATAATTAAAGAATTACTCTAAGGCGCTTTACATAAAAGTCCAAAATTATTTGAGAATATATGTAAAACACAACGATCAGTGACAATGACAGTTAACCACAAGCAAACGACAATCCAAAAATCCATAAAATCTAAAATTTATGCTGTTTAAGTTGGGTTTTTTTTTTCAGAGCTAAGAAGCCTCCTTCGGGTTAGAATTGGTCCCCAGCATCCCCTTGCGTGTCGTAAGAGGCGACTAAATGGGGCGGTCATTCGGATGAGACCGAAAAAACCGAGGCCCCGTTTCACAGCAGGTGTGGCACGATAAAGATCCCTCCCTGCTCAAAGGCCCTGAGTCTAAATTTTGCAGCCCTTCACCGGCATTGGTGACGTCTCCATATGAGTGAAATATTCTCGGTGGGACGTAAAACAATAAATAATCAATCAATCCCACAAGCTGTGATAGTTAACAGAAACCAAGCAAATTAGAAACAAAATAGCCAAATTGCTAGGGATGAATTCTTATGATACTAAGATTGGGTGCTGTGACAGGAAAAACATGTACTTTGCTAAGCAGGCATCTTATGAAATCGAGGAGAATTTTCAATGGTTAATTGATGAACTTATTACCAAAAAAGAAGGTACGCCAAAGGTTATAGTTTACTGCAGGAACATCAAGTCATGTTCGCAACTCTATGCATTCTTTCGAGAAAAAAAACCCCAACTAGGAACAGTAATTTCTAAATTCTTATATTAAAGATATACAGGCTGCCATAATATTTATTTTTTTGCGGGTATAGAAAAATGATTTAAGTTTACCTGTGCCTCAAACCAAATAAAATAAACCTTTGCAGCAATTTTTATAAAATGAAACCATCTAATAGCATAATAATTGAGCATACAATTTAATTGCGGCTCGGTGCTTTTCTCGTAAATGTGTATGAAGGGGAAATCCATACAACCTCTCTACGCATGTGCGCAAGAAATTACATAATTTAAAATACCTAGATTGGCCACTTATTTATCGTTACTAAACGACTGGGCGATAGAATGACTTCTATACGATGTAATTCAAGTAAATAAGATGCATATCTCATTCTAAAATTTGTTATAAACTATCGCTCGGATGCTGTGTTGATTTGTTTACGTTCTAAAATGAGATCGCGAAGTCAGGTGGTACAAAAAAGGGCGACGCTATTCAAAATGGGCATTTACTTGTGGACTCCACAAATAAATAAAATAATTAGACAATGTTATTGATATCTTTGAAACGCGATCGAATACGATTTTTAATTTTCAAAAAAGTAATACTAGTACTTTCAGATGACTTAAAACAAATATGCAAGCATTTATTTTATTGTGATGAGTAAAATGGCAGCTTGTAATCCTTTAATATAAATCATCCTTCTGCTCAGAATTGCATATATGCCATGTTTCCCCACTCTACCCCAGAAAAAAATAAAAACATAGTTACAGAACTTTAGAAAAAATGATAGTAATCTGTGCGTAGTTTTTGCAACAAATGCTTTTGGAATGGGGGTAAATGTGAAAGATGTCCACAAGGTAATTCATTGGGGTGCATCAAAGAGTTTCCCAGGATTTATGCAAGAAAGTGGACGCCAGGTAGGAACAAAAACTCTGCTTTTTCTGTAATATATTTCCATCCTGTTGATATAAGTGCTACTGCAACTGATGATCATATGCGACAGTACTGCAAGCTGAGATCTTGTAGAATGGCAGTATTTATTAAATAATTTCTCCCAAGAAAATATGAATACTCCCTATGAGATTGTCAAGCACCATTGTTGTGACGATTGTGCAAAATTGTGTAGATGTGAGTGTTGTCCTGCTCCATTTGATGAAGAGGACATCATTGTGGCTGCAGCTGTAGAGCAATTTGACAGTCTCGACATACAGCCTTACAGAACAATGCACAAGGAGGTAGAGCTGAAACGAAAAGTTCGGCGAATATTATACGCGAATGAATAGTAAAATAGCGAATATTCGAATGGGATATTTAGTATTCGAATATTCGTGACCATGCTCAATACCTGTATTGAATATGCTGTGAAACAGAATTCGGTACAGCACTAGACGTCTCTATAAAGAAATGAGTAACCAACTATTAAACAAGTTATAACTCGATAGCACACAATCTAAATGTTCTATATTAACCAGGGCACTCACTTTGCCAATTTGATATTAGAATAAGGACCCCTAAAGTCGTATCAGCATTACCTTTTTTAAATACAATTTTATTTATTTGGGTTTGTTTATTTAACGAATCACGTCCAGAAACTGGGCGATTTTGAGTTATTCTATAGGCATAGAAACATGGTATAACACCTGGGAGCGGAATAACGAAGTCTAATGCTTCTATATGACTTACGCAGCTCATTGGCTCAAATTAATTACATGTATTTAACCATTTTCTCTTTAATTTTAACTTTCATATGATAAAAATTCTATAAATTGTCTTTAATAACACAATTCGACAATATTGACATACTATATCGTATTTAAGTACTGAACATTACCGAACCAGTCCTGGTGATTTATAAATGACAACCTGTAAAAATTTTATGAAGATATACATTTTACTACATTTAGTATGTGTTGACGATATATTCGTCATACAAAAGATAGTAGCCGATATTCGAGATATCGAATTTTTGGTATTCGTTTCAGCTCTACAAGGAGGACAGGGACATTCTGAAGACATCAATTGAAGAAATGAGAAGAACAATGGTACAAGATGAAAATTATTCCCAAACTATCATACCAGTGCACATTTTAACTGGTCTTAGTGACAAAGTGATTGAAAACATTGTGAAAACGGGTGTGACCGGTCAGCAGAGGATGCTTACTCCTCCATGGCACCTGATCCTACCTTCGCTTTTGTCGGAGGTCCGTGTTGCCCTACACTCGATTTTGTATATGTTTTTTGGATTATGATTACGTTTGACACAATGTTAACTTCGCCTTTTTGTATGCTGCTGACATCGATGGTGAATATGTCAGTGATGGAAGTGTAGTTTCCAATCTGCCGCACGTCAACTTCCTGTTTGACACAACTTAGAATATATTTAACATAGACAACTTTCTGTCTTATTTTTCTCAGGAACCACACAGGCCAGCTTCCTGATATTTGGCACAGAGCATCAGTATGGAGAACTGCATCGTGTAACGCAGTTTCCAATCTACCGCATGTGCACTTTGTCAGATGTTGCATTTTATTTGTATCTCACATTTAAATTAAAATTTCGACTATAATTTTCTTATCACCTTTTTGGATGATGAGCATTTTTACCCTTTTTGGAACTGACAAAAACACAAAATCGTCGTCTTGCACTTCACACTCTGCTGACCGTTTCAAAACTTATCATTTTTTGGCACAGGAGGGGCGAGATTGTTGCTTGTTTCCTTCAGTATTGGAAATTGTTTCCGCTGATATTTTTGAATTGCAGAGGCACCGCATTTTTCTTTTTCTCTGCGATTTCCTCCAAACTCAGGGGTGCAGAAAAACGACCGATACTTGCAATATTAGTAAACAAATACTCATCAATTGGGTGGCTTTAACATCTCCATCCCAGTATCCTAGTAATAAGTCAATATCATTTCCCTTACGTCCCATGTAACCTGACTTGCTTGAGGATCCATTTTGAATGCATGCGTGTTCGATTTCACGAGAATTGTGTTCGATTTGTACAATAGGTCTCAAATCAAAACTGTCAACTTAGACGTGACACTATTGTGACGCATTAATGGGGGTTGGGTTATTTGAAATATAGATTTGATTGGCTGGGTTCTGTTCTAAGTCAGTAAGATCATATGAAGAGAAATCTTCGTCACAAAGAATGGGTTTCGCTACGCTACGCTCTGCCCATTCTTTGTGACGAAAATTTCTCTTCATATGATCTTACTATTACAAAGGAATAAAATGATTTGGGGTGAGAAAAAAATTTCATGAAAATAACGATACTATCCCTTGTATTTGTAACCCATATTATGCTTTGAATTCCAGGAAACGGTTTCCAACAGCTTTACAAAAGAAAGCAAAGTCCCTGAAGAAAGTAGAGCAGAAATCAAAGAAAATATCAAAAACGTTCTGTTGGTAGGTAGATACTAGTACTAAAACAAGCATTCTGAGAGTATTGCATAGCAATACATAGTCCCCTACCGATGACAAAAATTATTGGACTGCAAACTTGTATGTTAATTTCAAGTTTTAAAGCTATATGATCAGATATTTAGCTATTATTTGTTAGTATAAAATTACTTTCAACCAGCTCAATCAGTGTTTGGAATTATTACCTTTCCCTTCATCGCATGTCTGGAAACATTTGCAAGTACAAGAAAGCAGTGGGGAAAATATATATTGATAGGAACCTATTAATACACTTTCCTCTCAATGGTTGGTCTGGTGCACGTTTTTATAAATCGTCAACTTTCCTTTTCTATGTAGTAATATACCACTATCACCTGCTTATGGTGTGTATATCTCCCAGTTGATTCGATACGCAACAGCATGCTATGCGTATGCGGACTTTTTAAAGCGAGGCCGACTACTAACAAAAAAGTTGATGCTGCAGGGTTATAACGAATCTCGTTTAAAGTCATCATTTCGCAAATTCTACGGTCGCTATAATGACCTTGTTTGCGATTACACATATGTTGACTGATTTGTTTCATACCCTTTGTTAGACTGTCATTTTCCTACTAGATTTGACTACGGGTAATCCCGTTTACTTTCTTTCGACTAAGGGCTCACGGCGGGTGTGACCGGTCAGCAGAGGATGCTTACTCCTCCATGGCACCTGATCCTACCTTCGCTTTTGTCGGAGGTCCGTGTTGCCCTACACTCGATTTTGTATATGTTTTTTGGATTATGATTACGTTTGACACAATGTTAACTTCGCCTTTTTGTATAGTTATATGAGCCTTAGGGGAATCTCAACCTCATGCATATAATTTAGACTCATCTGTTTAAATTTAGGTCTGAAAGAGCTTCAAACAACAAAGTACTAGAACGTATTTGACAACCATGTCCCCGAACACGTAGAGTCGGCCACAGGGACATATTCTTTTGCCCCTTCTTATTATTAGTTATCCTCTTTAGCTTTAATAAAAGTGCTTTAATATAATTTAACAGATCCAATTCAATTTTTGTATGCTGATACGGGGTACAAACTACTTTCAAAATCCCCCCTCCCCCATTCAAAATGGTTGTCAAAAAATGTTAAAAATCAAGGTTGACGGATTTTAAACAAAGGATGTTTGGAACTGTCCCTTTCCTCGTTGCCAATGATAAAAGCAATCATTTCGACTAAGGGCTCACGGCGGGTGTGACCGGTCAGCAGAGGATGCTTACTCCTCCATGGCACCTGATCATACCTTCGCCTTTGTCGGAGGTCCGTGTTGCCCTACACTCGATTTTGTATATGTTTTTTGGATTATGATTACGTTTGACACAATGTTAACTTCGCCTTTTTATATTGTACAAAAGTTAAAATTGTTTACTTAGACTCTGCTGACAATGATTTCTGAATAGTTTCTATAGTCCCCTTTTTATTTCGTCTCGATGAATGCGGAAAGATTAACTGAATATAAATCATATACGGTACCCTATAAGTACTCAATTTTTATGCACCCGAATGCTCTATTTTCGAACATGAATGCACCTTATGTCTCTTCATGCACTGCTCAAACGAATAGTTGAAATCTGAAAACATCATCAACAGTCCTAATCTCGTTTATAAAAGAATCAAAATGTATGCCAAATAGAATTTAACCACTATTTATTCAATTCAAGTTTTCGCCCATAGTTCTACTTCTGCGATCAATCTATGGTAATTAATAATAATACAAGTT
>CAJDSM010026932.1:32137-43576 GCA_903981925.1 Ostrea lurida | reverse complement strand
TCGAGAAGACATGATGAGGGATCGATTTTTGTGGCCAGCATAGCGGTAAAGTGTCGATATCGGTCTTTGTCTACGCTGGGAGGCGTATAAAACGAAGAGTGTAGACGGAGGTAATCGAGCACAAATGGCACACACACACACCGTATCCCCCCAACCCCCACCCCCGGTTTTGCCATTATCACCTTTTCATCCTCATTCTCATGTTAGTAAATTTAGGGCTGGGCAAATTTAGAATCTCTGTACTATACAATTTCAAACTGGGTTAAACCATTTGTAAGTGTAGAAGGGTAGGAAAAATAAATAACGGACGAAAATCCTCCTATACCCAATGCATGGCCAATAGAGGGGAATCTGTACTGAAGATGGATGTAGATTAATTCATTTTGTACCCACAGTAAAATACCTGTATCTCGAACATAATTTAATAAGAAATGAATCTTATATTTTTGCGGGTGATGCAGGTATCACCGAATTTTAGACGGTAAAACTCATCAATGCGCGAAGCGCATTGATGAAAAGTTTTACCGTCTAAAATCTTGGTGATAACCTGCATATCACCCGAAAAAATATAAGATTTATTTCTTATCATTTAATTTTATGTTACAACAACAAAATAATGTTCATTAGGCTTTACTTGTTGTTCAGGTACGTGATCGAAAAATCACCTCAATTCTTAAAAGGTGTTTTAACCAATGAGAATCGGCGCTAGGTGATCATGTGAAATAAAATTAAATGATTCTCGAATACCCGCTTATGTCGAAGTCAACGGACTAGCTGTCCCAGCAGTTTTCCCTATATAAATGATTTTAAAAACTCCTAATATCTCAAACACGGTTATCTCGAATACCCCGCTTATGTCAAAGTATTTTCAAGGTCCCATGCCCTATTTAACCTGTTTTATCTCGAAGTGCACTCAGTTTTCCGGTCTGCTTACCACACCTGGCCTACTCAAGTCACGCATTCACGCCCGCGGCTGTAGAAATGAATGATAATTGTAGACCAGTTAGTCCACGCTCTCCTTTTCCAGGTAGACCCGGGTTGCAATAATTAGTTTAACAGCTGGGGTACTCAGTGCACTTTTTAAGTTCGCTTCCAATTACGATCTTACATGCCAATTCATCAAATATCCTCCATCCAAACAAAAAAATGTTGAAGATCGAATTTGGATATCTCAAACCCCTGATATCTCAATCTTTTTTAGAAGTCCCTCGGACTTCGAGATAGAGGTATTTTACTGTATATCAAATTCAATGTTTGGAATTCTGTTCTGACTATTCGGTTCAGAACTTGGAACTGGAAATGAGAATCGCAGTTTCTTTTAATGGTGGGATAAATGCTGCTGGGACACTAACAAGGAACCATGATATAACTATTGTGACAGGAAGGGAGAAAATACAACAGACCAGACCAGGATTTGAACCCGGGCGCCCTGAATCTCTAGTTATAGGTGTTCCACCAACTGAGCTATCTGCATTGCACTGATGAAAATTGTGTTGATGATTCAGGTGGTCCGGTTTCCGATGTTGGTCAGGTCCGTTGCATTTTCTCCCTTTCTGTTACACTAAATACCTATATTGTCAGGTTAAGGCTTACAGAATGATACACATTAACTAGTCCTCCTATTCTAGTTCCCATGTTTTGAATGGGAGAAACTCAGCATGAATTCTTTATAACCCGTACTATTTACATTTTCAACTGTCATAACCTTTTGAAGCTCCACTGTGTTAATTTCATCATTTACTCAATTTCTCAACTGCATGCAAATGAATGACATCAGTGGGCGGGGACTATAGGAATTAATATGATTGTATAAGTTTCACTGTAAAAGGAATCACTTTACACGAAGTATAAATAAATGATAATGTTTTCCACTGTAGCCCCAACAAACCAGACAGTGATTCCTTAAATTAATGTTGTTTTATCATTTCAGGGGTCAACTGAATGTCATTTGGTGATGATAGCCGGGGAACCAATCAAAGAGCCGATCTTTCAACATGGTTAGTCATGTGACTTTTGGGGTTACTGTACAACCAACTTTTATGTGCATTCAAGAAATGTTTGTAAAGTCCTTGAGATCCTCTTCCGCTTAATATTTCTTGCCATGAACCAGTCTTTTCTGTTTTTATTATTTGGAAAGATTATATCTTCGTCATGAAAATTAGTCATTAATGCAATGAATGCATAGCAGTCCATTCTGGGAAAAGTTCTCACCAAAATTATACCAAGTTCAATTACTTCCAAATTATTTTATTAGAAAGATGAGGGGTTGCTGTTAATTATTTGCATACTTGCCAAATTGTTCCATGTCCGCTTTTTCCCTTAAATAATTTTCAATAAGGTGCTTGATTTTCACCAATATAATCAATTAATGTTAATTTATTTTGGCGGAAATTTTTTTACCCTTGACAATATTTGTGGAAGGCTTAAGTGATCCTCTGATGATTGACCTTTGCTTCCATCACGTTCGCAAGATTTTTTTTAGGAATGGTTAATAGTGACCTTGACCTTTAATCACAGACCTTATAAATCAATAGGTTTCATCCTCTCTCCATGGGCAACATTTGAAGTAGGTTTGATGATCCTCTGGTGGATCCTGTGTCTCCTACCTTAAATGTTCACGTGATTTTTAGGCAGTACTCAATGGTGACCTTGACTTTTGACCATTGACCTTGAAAATCAACATGGTTCATCCTCTCTCCATAGGTAACATTTGTGGAAGGTCTAGTGATCCTCTGATGAATGCCATTGCTTCTATCATGTTCACAAGATTTTTAGCAATAGTTACCTTGACCTTTAACCCCTGACCTTGAAAATCAATAGAGTGCATGGGGAATTTGTGTGGAAGGTTTGATGATCCTCTGATGAAAGCCCTTTCTTCAACCCTGTTTACAAGATTTTGAGGCAACAGTCAATAGTAACCTTGACCTTGAAAATCAATACGGTTTATCCTCTCTTCATGGGCAACATTTTTGAAAGGTTTGATGATCCTCTAATGAATACCCTTGCTTCTGTCTCTTTCACAGTTGCTTCTTTTTGAGTTACTTCCCTTTCTTTTTATAAAGTTCCATAACTCAGAAACTGAAAATCAGAAATTTTAACAAATCAAACGATTGGTAGCCTCTATGAAGATATTTCAATCTGATTAGTGAAAGCATTTTTCAGTTATTGTGCGAAAACTGAAAAACGCCCTTTTACATGAAAAATGTTCCATAATTCAGAAATTTTCAAAAATTGAAAAGGAGCTGACCTCAATGAATATTTGCAATACCCTAAAGTTTCATATTAATTGGTGCAAGCCCTTTTGAGTTACTGCGCGAAAACTGTTTGTGACGGACGGACGGAAAAGCTGATTACTAAAGGGTTCACACTGATACTCGGCGGGGCCCTAATTAGGTCAATCAATCATGCACCATGTAAAGAAAACAGCATATCATCCTTTGACTGTTAACATTGACAGCAAAAGACATTGTTTTGTCACCAAGGTTGTTTCACAAAGGATTTTGTGTATTTCATGAAGTGAAAATAAGTGTTAAAGAAATTTCAAGCTTCAAAATGATGTTGCAGATGACGTCACAATAGAATTGACATCAAACAATTATAGCAAAGTGAAAAATTCCATTGAATATGGGTTGTGAAATAGAAATCAAATTTAAATATGCATTTAATGATAGTTGTGTGATACATAGAATCTTACACTCGTACTTATGACATATGCCATAAGCACGAGTGTAAGATCTCTATTTATCACACTAGAACCAATAGCTGAGGAAAATATAAAATAATTTGTACCTCTTTCTGTATCTCTAGGGCCCTTTGTTATGAACACACAAGATGAAATACAACAGACTTTTTCCGATTATCGGTCAGGAAAAAATGGTTTTGAGAATGCCCCTAAATGGCAGTCGGATTACATGAAGAATCGCAGGTGAAGTGTGGCCGCTAAGAAACTGTAAGCTGTCCTCATTTGTCGTTTCTGTAGGGCCGTTTGTGATGACGTCTGAGGAAGAACTACAGGAAACCAGAGAAGATTATCGCTACGGCCGGAACGGATTCGAGAACGCCCATTCCTGGAATTCCTTCATTGTAACAGAGGACGACACATAATGAATGTTATATCATAAACTGTACAGGACATTTCTGACATTTTTTTTTTTAAATGATATTTTCATCTCCTATATATGAAAAGTTTTTGTATCTTTACATTGTATACTTTGTATGTGAGTCTGGTTAGGTCAGTGGTTAAATCGCCTGTCTAGTTATGCAAGGGCACCGAGTTTGATCCCTGATTGATCCAAAGATTTTTCTGTTACTAAATGTTAGCCTCGTTCTGAAGGCCTTCTGAGTTTGCAAGCACCAAAGGCCTCAGGAATGAAGTTCTGACATCCATACAAAACAACAACGTCCATACAAAACAACCTTTTTGTAATACATAAGAGTTGCATGACTTTACATTCAACAAGTAACTATCAAAATAAGCTAATTCTAAAACACATAGTATTAATATACCCAAAGATTGTTTTTGAGGTATTGTAAAGGGCTTTAATTTTGTGGTGTTAAAATTTTGTGATTTTATTACACGATGGTTTAAATTTTGTGGATAGTATATAGACTGAGTTAGAATCATACCCCCAAATGCTTTAAACAGCACATTGCGATAGTTTTATTTTCGCAATCGTTAATGTAATCACGAATATAACAAAAATAAAACGCACACAAATATTTTCCCCTTTACTGTATAGTCAAATGAATTTTACATGAAATATATCACTGAGAAACGTCACATATGGTTGGCTTGAAATAGTTTATCAATTCGGCATAAAATAATTTTATCTTAACAGATATGACGATATGTATTAAGTACATGCGTAAAAAAGGCAAAAAATACGCAATAAGGAAAAAAGAGACATAATTTTCAAAAAAATTATTTCTATAGATAAAAACAAAAAACTGACAGATTTGAACTCGGAATATCGGTGGATCATTAAACCAATACCTTATCCACACAGAAATACAAACAAATCGATCAATGTAACTAATTTCACAAAATGTTTGAATCACCATCTTTTGATGTCATAAAATGTACAAGTGTTTTTGTGTTGAGCCACCTCAAGTTTACCATTTTAAGTTTGACTATTAATGTGTCATACTGGGAAGAATACCTAACATTGTTAACGGTGTATCTTATTTTTCCTAATATTGTTAATGGTGTATCTTATTATTGAAAGTAACCTTGGTAACCTTGTTTTGTTAATTATAATGGTTTATACATGTTATGTTAGTGTACCAGTATATATGTGTGCTTGTGAATGGGCACCATTTTGTAAATTTGAAATACATGTACATTTGTAATTGTTGCTGTGATAAATTTGATCAATTAGTTCTGTTCATTTTATAAGGCCCTTGCATGAACAATCAGTGAATATAATTTTGTTAAAAACGAATGTTTTCTCTGAGCTCCCTTAACTGAAAGTGCTCCGACGTACAACCCCCTCCCTGCCAGTTCCCGGTATGGAGGAGAAAGCATGAGTAGAAATATAGACATTATGAATGGTACTTTATGCATCAAGGAAGATTCAAAATTAATGTGACCATTGTCATTGTTATATGGCATCGTCTGTCCAGACTTTGTAGGCAGGATACAGACCAAACTGTAAGCTCCAGGATCTTACAACTTGGTACAAGGAGAGGAAGATGCCTGATGTTTTCTAGGTCAACGTCGAGATATCACTTAGTAGGAAAATCTTGTAGGCAGGATACAGACTAAAATATTGGGGTTAAGAACATTAATCTCAGAATGCACAATTTTAATGCCAAGTGGAAGATGCTTTTTTCTTCTTCAAGGTCAAGGTCATAGTATCACATAGTAGGAAAACCTTGTAAGCAGGATATGGACCAAGCTGTAAGCTCCAGGATGTTATAACTTGGTACATTTGATCACCATGATGAGAGGAAGATGCCCATTGTTTTTATAGGACAGGGATCAAAGTATCTGTTACTATGAAAATCTTGTAGGCAAAATATAGACTGGGGCTAGGATTCAAATTCCATACCAAGTGGAAGACGTCTTTTATTCTTTAAGGTCAAGGTCTTGCATAGTATTACTTAGTAAGAGTCAAACCTTGTATTGGGGTTAGGAATGTAACTTGGTACACATACACCAAGTGGTGCATGTACATTGTTTCTCAATAAGTATAATAATAAATTGGCACACTAGAGGTTTATTATGCCGCATAGGCATGTCTCTTGTTCTTCCTCACAAAATGTATACCCGAGTGTGTACACTGCATCCTTCTCTATTTAAGGTTTTTAAAATAAGCCATCATGACCTTTTGAAAAGCATGGAAAATACATGTATCCCTTTTAACAGAGGATACGAGTAACCTTGGTCCTCTGGGATTGATTTACTCTCGTCGACTTGATTTATCTCCAACAGCAGAGGATGACCTTGATTTGGTGAGCTGGACGGAGACCAATATCGGAGACTCTGGGTCTTGATTTATCCCTTACAATAAAGGATGACCAAGGTCCCATGGCCTTGATCTATCTTTACCAATCAAGTATGATATTGATTCTATCCCTAATAACAGAGAATGACCTAACAGACAATGACCTTGATTTATCTCTTAACAGAGAATGAATGAAGCCTGATTTAACTCTAACACAGAGAAAGCCTAGATTTTATTCTTAACAACAGAGAAATGCCTTGATTTATCTCTAACAACAGAGAATGGCCTAGATATTATCTCTAACAATAGAGAATGGCCTTGATTTATCTCTAACAACAGAGAATGGCCTCATTTATCTCTAACAACAGAGAATGACCTTGGTTTATCCCTAACAAAGGAATGACCTTGATTTATCCCTAACAAACAAAGAATGGCCTTGATTTATCTCTAACAACAGAGAAAGGCCTGATGATTACCCAACAACAGAATTACCTTGATTTTATCCCAACAACAGAGAAAGGCCTTGATTTATCCCCCCCCCCCCCTACAGAGAATGACCTGATTTATCCTAAACGAGAATGCCTTATTTATCGCTAAAACAGCAACCGGCCTTGATCCCGAAGATTTGATTTATCTATACAGGGATGATCTTGGTTCCCGTGTTTGATTTATCTCAAACAACAGAGAATGGGTGTGATCCTAACATTTTGATTTTGGACGTACAGGAACAATGAAATTTTTATTCAAGCTCAA
Organism: Ostrea lurida; assembly: GCA_903981925.1. Classification (NCBI taxonomy): domain Eukaryota; kingdom Metazoa; phylum Mollusca; class Bivalvia; order Ostreida; family Ostreidae; genus Ostrea; species Ostrea lurida. Next base: position 36,377 of record CAJDSM010026932.1, on the reverse strand, counting down.
CTTACTATAAAAATTGGCTCAGTATTCAAGGGGAAGCAGAAAATGTTACAACATAATTGGAAAAAGTCCCCAGAGTACACTTTGTGGAGTCAACTTCATACAGTGAAATTGAATGAATATTAAACATAGTAAAATTGAATATTAATCCATACAGTGAAATTGAATATTATCATAATAAATTGAATATTCATTCAACACAAATTTAGTAAATGAAACAGGTTCCTGTATATTCAGTTGTATTCCATGTCTGATTATCATATACTGGTATATCATGCATGCTTTATGTAACCATGTTGTATCCACCAAATGTAAAGGCAAAGATAACGAACAGTGATCAATCTCGCAAGTCCCAAATAGAATACAAAAAACAAGAGTTGGGCAAACACGGACCCCTGGAACACACCAGAGGTGGATCAAGTGCCTTGGAGGAGTAAGCATCCATGTTGACCGGTCACACCCACCGTGAGCCCATAGTCTTGATCAGGTAAATGGAGCAATCATAGTCAAATCAGTGCAAGAAAAACGGCTTAACAATGGCTGTGAAACACATCAGACAGCATTTGACTCGATGTAGGTCATACTAGTAATTTAAACTAAATTGTTACAAACAACCATAGAATATACAAAATGCTGCCTTTAAACATGACTGTTTAAACCCCTGCACAGCTCTTGCGTATCGATAAGTTGAGAGACAACAGTCATACACACCATATGCAGGTGATGAAATATGATTTACTTGAATAAAACTCAAAATGAAAACCCAAGAATAATTAGTTCATTTATTTTATGTAAATCAATGGCCTAGTGACAGCAATACAAAGAATTATAACTGCATAATCATAATATACCACAGAAATGATTCTGAAACAGGAATAGAACAAAAAAAAATGGCGGAACTGCTTCATGACATGATTATATTTCCTGCCATGTAACATTTATATTTGTGACATAATATGACAAAACTCGAGGCAGAAGTAACATTAAAGTTGGGTCCACACTGGTGCATGCTCTTTCTGCATTGGTTTCATATGATGAACTGAGAACCAGTCTATCTGGGGACTCAGTAAATATGAGTAGCTGAAAAAGCTAGAAAAAAAAGTTTGGCACAAATGACAGAGGACTGAAAACACGAAGAGCATATTGAAAATGTTATTACCCTGCATAGATCAGACAGAGAGCGAAGCTTTATCAAGGTGGTGTGTGGGTTCATTTCTGTTGCTGAGGCAAAACATATCACAGTTATAAACAAAAGAACAGATATACATATATATATATTATACATAGAGCGAGCCTTGTCAACCAGACCATAGTACACATACATCTCACATGCTGTCAGAAAACAAGGCAAACTTAAAAAACATGACTGAACTGCCTGGTTACACAGTAAAACACAAATGGAAAACTTTTAATGGAATATAATGTGTATAATGCAAGACAAATAGTGTGATTGTAAACCAGTATCTGCCATGTGGATATCTAAAATGCAATCACGCTTTTTTTAAAAAAATATTGCACAGATGCATGGAAAAACAATGCAGCAGTCTCCTTGGACCAATAGTAAATTCTTTTTTAAAAATTCTACCTAGTTAGAAGTTTAAAATATTACAACCTTAATAAACACATGTATGTGACAAACCATAAAAATGTACAGATAAAAAATACAAAAACAAAAAACAAATTCAAAATGGGTTAAGAGAAAAGATTCATGAAAATTTGGATGAAAAAGCCCATCTCTTGTCACATGACCACCAGCCCCTTCAGATGAAGAGCTCTGTCACATGCCACCACAGCCCCTTCAGATGAAGAGATTGTCTACATATGGCAGCTGATGGAACATGACTTAGGGTGAAAACGTCAGCAGTTTGATATGAACAATAATATTTTGTATCATAGTCCACAATACTGATACACATATAGCACTACAATGTATGTTGCCATGAATAAATTGTCTCCATGGAAACATGTCTGTCTACATAGATACATCATTTCCTTGGAAACCTCAAATTGAATATATTTCACAACTTCAGCATGAATACATTGCAATATATCTTAAGAGGTACTTTTACCCATGGTTTGATTGGATAATAATAAATATTTTGTGACATCACACATACCATTTACTGCACTCAGATCACACACACTCACAGTGCACCACAAGAAATCAGTCATTCTAGCCCGAGCACATTCACATCAAGTTGTCAGTTTCCATGGCACAATTTGATTTTGGTCAGTTGATACAGAGAAATCACAACACATTATTTGAGATGCTATGAGTATCGTGGAAAGGATTTTCTTGTAACAGTTTATTTTTTCTTTTGATTGTTTGGCACTCACTGGAAACAACACACATATGAGTAACAAATAACTCGGTTCATTGATATCACCTATTGTCTTGCGAAGTTGATGGTATTGCAATCATCTGACAATTCGGGTACAGCGCGGGACCTGGGTGTGAGTGTACTGACCCTTATATCGCCCGTGCAGACCCATGGGTTAAATTTCATTCACTCTCATATGAAGTCCATTTGATACTGCGAAGGAAGAGAATTTTGTAGAAGCCATTTTTCCCGCCTCCATGCATGATTGACCGCTCGGTCTTTGGCGTGGTTCAAGACCCGTTGTCTCTCGAGGTCCAGGGTTGTACCGTATCTGATATTTATAATGGAATGCTTTCCGTGAAGCTTGATGTCCATCTCCGGCTTTCTGCGATTCGTTCTCTTCACCGTTAAATTGAGTCCATTCTCGTAGCGGATTTCATCGTTATAAATTTCCTAAAGTTTTTAGATCCTCCTCGCCCTTTGAACTTTCTTTTTTCACAAAGTAATGGACATCCTTGCCATTAATGTTGTACTGTAAATCCAGAATTTCGGAGCCGTTCACAGCACCAGCGCGAGCTGTTTGGACCAGTTGGGAGTCTCCTCCATTACCCCGACAGCCACACGACCGTTACGGTAAGAAAGCAGTCACACCGTCGCCCAGGATACCAGCAGACGCAGCGAATCGTACCTCCTTTCTGGTTTGCAGTGGTGACAGTTGGATTTTGGAACAATAGACATGGTCAGCAAACTGTCCATATCCTGAAGAAAGTGCACTCAAAAGCAGACGAAGTCGGCAGCAGAGAGAAGTCGACGCCTTCCTCTTGGGTCGGATCTCTCCCGTGTAGGACACGTCTGGAGCGAGACTTCTGATGTCATAGCCCAACATAGACATCCACTCTGTCACAGCTACAGAGAAACACACACGTAAATCATTATGGAGTCAGTTTAATTCTTACAATTGTTTAAAGAGAAGTTAACCAAAACAAAACCTAAGTAAACAAGGTGTTTCTGAAACATACCTATACGTCAACTGATGTCTTTGTTTGTGTATCATATTACTGTACAGTAAAAAACATTTTTTAGTGAACCTCCAGGGCCAGCAAAAATGTTTCTTTTACAACAAACTTTGTTATACAGTAGAACGTCGATATCTCGAACACTGATATCTCGAATACCATGGTTATATCGAACTAATTTGGAGGTCCCAACCACCTATTTTCTTAGTATTTTTACCCTCGATATCTTGAATTCACGGATATCTTGAACTTTTTCTTGGTCCCATCAAGTTTGAGATAACGAGGTTCGACTGTTATCAATTATTTCACTTATTTCCTCTTATCAAGAATAATTACCAATAAGAGTGTTCATTATAGGCATGTATACTGTATATTTTTTCTCTACATGAGTGATTCTTACTGAACTTGCTACATCAATATGACATACATTACAGAGAATGGTGTGACTTCTTTTGTGCTCGTGTTCACCAGGTACCGGAATTGTTAGTTGTTGAGGGCGGGGAATCTTCCATTATTTTCTGAATGTTGCGGACGATGAGTGCTGTAGTCTGGAGACAGCCGCGGCCATTGTCCGTGTCGTACACAACGGCTTCTAAAAAGATGACCAGCTCCGTAACCGGATTTTAAATCCCTCCTGGAAACGCGAAGCTGAACTCGAAGCCAGGATCGTGTCATTTTCCACTTTCCCTACGGATCATACACCACAGATTTAATGATTCGACCTTGCTTGTTGATCACTGCTATTGGCGAGCACCCATCGGATCACACGCTAAATATGTACACCCTCCGCCTCGCTTCATTGCGATCAGGTTTCCGTTCGGCTCGTATGTGTACTCTGGACTCCGACCGATGTTTTGTTGTAAGTGTGTGTAATTGCGATCCGGATTTGAAACATCACCATAGAAG